>DWTU01000336.1:0-18329 GCA_018251515.1 Cecropterus confusis | reverse complement strand
ATGGCCTGAAACTCTCTCAATCTGAGAGAAGACCCGTACCCAGCGGTGGGACAATAATGGGTTGACGGTATGTTAAAAAATCGTCGTGTTAAAACACTCAAAAGCCATCGTTTATATTTTAAAGTACTTTTTTTACTAATATGTCAAACGACTTTTTCATCGCACCGTCCACGAAGTAAAGACAGTATAATTTCGGACGCCATTATTGATCCTATATGTCCTACAGCTGAACGAATGAACGAATGATACCTGAAGAGGAATGTCTCGCCGGTGCCGAAGTAGGCCTGCCGGTTGCCGCGCTCGTCCTTCTGGTTGCGCTCGAACCACCGTGTCGAGCAATACGCGCCGAATACCTGCAATGTGATATAATGTGATGTAATGTAATTCAATGTGACGTAATGTAATAAAGTGTAATGTAATGTAATGCATTTATTTTTATTTAAAAGGTGATAAAACTCTTTGTGGTTACATTCTGGAGACACCACCCCCACACCTTTTTGCACCTGCTGTTATTAAGCGGTGCTAAGTGCCACTATGTTCTGGTATGCAGGGTGTGGTAAAAGAGACAAAAAATTAAAGCTCGTCAATGGCTACCAAATAAAATGAAAGAAGATTGACAAACAGAATTTAATTAAAATGTTTTAACTGTTTTACCCAGGCTAAATTAATATTTGTAATACGTAAGTAATAATGTTACTAAATCATTTTAATCCGTTCATATTACACCCACCTCGTTGTTACAAGTCTTGATCATGAGCAACGTCGGCTCGTGGTGCTCGACTCTCACGTAGAATGTGGTCAGCGAGCAGCCGTGCTCCTCCGTGGTGTATAGCAGCACCGGCTGGTACATCGTGATGCGCACCGGCAGCCACGACCACAGCGTGAACAGCTGCAACCGGGAACGTGTCAGTGGCGAACGGTAACGTTGGGCGGGGACTACGTATGATCGGTTACAACTACCGTCCTATTTACTATATGGCGGTTTGATTTATCTATATATTCGCTAAGATTCTAGAAATGAATAGAAACTAAATATAACATGGCTTTTAGAAATTAAACGAACCGTCTAATGTTGCCTATGAAATGAAGGATAACTTCTAGAAATAAAATGTAACAATACTCTAGTAATTTTAAAAAGTCAAAAATAATATCTAATGTCACATCTGAAATTAAGAATAACTTCTATACGGCGATTTGAATACTCACTACAAAGGTTCTAGAAATAAAACGCAACATTTAAATGTAACATTGGCTCTAGAAATTGAAAGTAACGTATAATAATCTCTGAAATGAAGGATAACTTCTAATCTTGTTTACGGCGGTGTAAAGTCTACTACTACTCACTACTAACGTTATAAAAATTAAATGTAAAATTGACTCTAGTTATTGAAAGTACCTTCTAATGTTACCTCCGAAATTAAAAGTAACTTTTAAACTTTTTTACGGCGATTTTGATTTTCGCTAGTGAGATGGTAGAAATGAAATGTAACACTATAATTTAATAATAAAGAACCAGAATAATTAAGAAACATTCTAATTTTTATTTTAAAATGAGGGATTACTTCTAATATTGTCTATTGAAATTAAATTATCATCTAACCTCGTTTTGCATAGGAAACAACATCTAACTTCATCTTACAAATAAAATGCAATAATATATTACATAGAAATAAACCTTTTCTGCTATGCTAACAGAAAAATAACAAATTAAACGTAAGTATCTAACGTAACGCACTAAACGTATAACCTTTCGAAATACAACTTCACTTAATTCATTATTCAACTAAGAGTAACTATTCGCTGTTAAATAACAATTTACATAAAAGGGACACTTTCCTTCTACTGACATAGTGGTATGATTATCTAAAAAATTTACGACACTAAAAATAAATGAATTTGCCCTTTACTATTAATTTAAAAACGAATAACTTGTTCCTACTAGGATATATTTGTAATATTCAGTTAAAATATGTTTTTTATAATATGTTTATAAATGAATAGTTTTAAAATAATGACATGATTCAACTGGAATCATAATTATGATTTTGTGATGAATATTTCTTGCTATATATATGTCGTTATACTATGTATATAAATGTTATAACGTCATACATCATTTTAATTTTAATAATTTAAAATAAGTCTAAGCAATATTAAGATCTGTCTTCGTTTGTGATTGAATTTTAGCTATTTACAATCTAAGCTTTAAGCCTTTCTACATGTGACTACTAAACGTGTATTAACAGATATCTATAAAACTTGCCTAACCTTTTATTTATGTTTGAGATAAAAAATGATTGCAATATATGTAACAAAAGATGATAAAATTAAAAGCAGTGCCATTGAATACCGAGAAACTAGAAGGTATGAATTATAACTGGAAAGTATACGAAAATGGTATGTAAAAATAGTTTATATAAAGAGAAAACTTAAAATTCCCCAAAACACTAGTTTCGGGG
The DNA here is from genome assembly GCA_018251515.1 of Cecropterus confusis. Lineage (NCBI taxonomy): Eukaryota > Metazoa > Arthropoda > Insecta > Lepidoptera > Hesperiidae > Cecropterus > Cecropterus confusis. The sequence continues at coordinate 15,870 of DWTU01000336.1, read as the reverse complement.
TTTTAATCGCACAATACTCTTAAAAAAATTCTATCAATATTATATTGATTCAAATTTGTCAAATCATAAAGATACACTATAAACACAAAATCAAAAACTCGATGATTATTCAGGAAGTATTATGTAAAAAAAAGTTAAAATATTATGGTTTTTTGAAAATTTAATTTTCTTCACACATGTGCTTATTAAAATGGATGATAATATTACTAAAAAACAATGTTACAAATGGTGAAGTTACGGATTTAATAAAACTTTTCAAATCTACAAAACTATGGTACATGAACTTGTACATGCTTTTAATGATGATTGATTTAAGTGAATAGAATTTACGATCTCGCATGGTTCATATTCGAATACTTAACTGTCACTATAAAAAAGGAATATTATAGAATTTTAAAATAAATTAAGGTTGTAAGATACTGGCACTTTACAAGAGATGTAAAAACATGAAGCTTACTAATAAAACTACATCAACTAACGTTCTATTAGAAGACACACAAAAAGGCACGACATTAAACACTTTAGTACCATCCATCCCTGCTGCCCTTATCGTAACAGTCCTAGATCAAATATATCATTCCTCTTTCACGGTTCAATATTGACAACATACTTAGTTTCAACGCCATCCTGCTGAACATCAGCCACGTGAGCTGTACTGATACTTATTTGGGACGCTGTTTATTTTTACTACCCACACAAACCATGACTATTTTCTTACTTTCCCCAGTTACTTATTCCAACGTCATCATCATTAAATCCTTCGATATCAACATTCATTCGTCTTTTGCTTTTACAATCCATGTCGACGATCTACAAAAACTTAGATATCGACGATCCCAATTCATCATTTCGAAATCACTTCATATCTACGCATGTTAGTATTGTGATCCATTCGGACAGTGGGATGTATCGCACTAAAGTATTATAGTAGTGTCCAATTAGTAGACGGCTACAAGTGCCAAGAGCTCGTGCTTAACGTCGAAACAATCGAACACAACACGTAAACGGTACGGTGGTGTGTATACTACATGTACAGACAGTCAGACAACACCGCATGCAATAGATATAGCTTTAGTAGGTACTTGGAAATAATAATCTAGCTATACAAAAACAGGAGACATTTTGACCAAAGCTTGTTGTTTTAAGTAATTTGCAACAAATACGAAAAAAACTGTTAATTAAACATTATTTTTATAGATGAACATTTACAAAACGTTGTTACAGCCTAATAATTCTTAAGGCTAATTTTAGAGCCGAAAATATTCGTATGAATTTGAAATAAATATATCATAATGGTAAAAATGACTCCGCTAATTACATCTAAGTTCTCATCATCGACAATAAACTTAAAATGTACAAACACTACAAACTAAAATAATAATAACACCCAGTGATTTTAAGAGACAGACTATTAGAGAACCCTTTAGAAAATAAACTTCAGTTTCTGTTAATAAGACATTTTGTTCTGATCTCAAAACACGACATGACAAAAATATGAAGGAATCCAGATTGAAAATGATCAATGGGTTAGTGGGATATTGAATATTTAATCTTCGTTTTCAAACATATATATACGTAGAATTTTAAATCATCGAGCAATCATCTTCATAGGCAAATTTTTAATATAATAATTTGCTAGAATCTGCCTAACCCGTTTTATCATGACATCAGGCAGAAAACAATCAAGATTGTATTTATTTACATCCTATAATAAAACAAAAGATAGACCTGGATTCCCAAAACTCACTAAAATATTCCAAATCCACGTACGACCCAACCGATGTACAATTTTTACACAACCGCATTACCACGATCTACGGCCCAAATTTACAAAATACCACCGAGTAGGTAACCCTGATGTTCAATCTACTTCAAACCTTCTGTCTAAGATCTGACGAGTGTTGTTCCTTATCCCTGAACACGGCGTTAGGGAAGGGAAACCACAGGGCCTTGTGCGAGGTCCTCGGACTCTGCAAATACCATCCTTGATCATGATAATTTTGGACAAGGCGATAAAAAGTTTATTTTTCTACTCTGTTCCTTTAATTTTGGTGTGGATTTTGGGAATATCAATGAATTTGTGATGATGATTTTTTATTTTATATTATTCTAAATAATCTGTTTATTACCAGATCATCTTAATAATATCATGAACACGTAAAATCCTACCGAATTAGTTTAAAACGATAATTATACTATTATAAATTACAAAAAAACGAGCTCTCATGCAACTAGCCTCTATAAATCAGATAATATGAAACTCGTGACAAACGCATTTTGTTTCATATTATTTGAGCACAATTATTACGAACACGACAAGTAATGCAAAACAAAATTATATTAACAAATAATAAAATAATAAATCGAAGCGACGCAAATCTGAAAAGAAATCGAAAAGCATCGACTTGCTATAATAAAAAAGAATAATAATTAATAATAAAAAAATAAAACACCTAGATAGCAAGCGGTGCATCTAAACATCGACGTTGGTCGCAAGCTTAAAGGAGCGACACTTATATTTGTGACATAATGCTACTTAGTCTTACTTCGCTCTGGTCTAGAATCTGTGACTTGATCGCTTGGATTGGATAAACGCCCATCGAAAGGGCGCGCGGGCCCGGCGAATGTGACCCCTAACGGGAAAATCGACACATAGTTAGCACTCACACAAAACAGTCGACTACATGCCGTCGCATCACTATCATCTAAAACTTCCTCGATTGTTAATATGTGTAAGCTATGTTCGTTTGCTTGTTACATAGCAAAGATCGACTTACACCTCTCGTTGTAATCGAACGCATTTCAAACGCATGCCAATCTCGCAACGTGTACAAAATATTCATTATGGATGTCTAAGTTATAACTGAAACGCCTTACAATAAATAAACAACACATGACACATTAAAGGAAATATGATATAAAAAGTCCATTCAAAGCCAGTGAAATGAACGATACTTGTTTGTTTTTACTGTTTTTTTTTAATCAGTCTGATGAGGATCGTGTCGTGTCGAATGGTAACATCGATAAACACAACAATATAATCATTCACAAATCTCTCGCTACACAGACCGAAACATAACATAATTTCGTGAAGTCGACAAAGGAAAAGGGGAAAAAAAGGTATGTATTTTACAACAGTATAAGACTATAAAGTCTCTTGTTTCATCGAATCTGTACTCGAATTCGATGTAATTGAAGTTAGTCGTGTTAGAATCGCAACCGAATGATTGAATGAGAAAGAAAAGCCAAAGCCACGCCTAATGTTGCTGTCGTGTACGATACCATCTGTTTGCACGTTTCCTCAGACATTCTCTGCAAATTAAGTAAAATAATTTCTAACACATTATAATCACCACATTTCTTTTACTACTGTAACGCGCGGTAAAATATAAATTGAACTCATTTATGCTATTTGACATTTGACTTTATGTCGGTGTCAACAGAATTTAAATCCGGTTTATCACCACTTGCTTCTTAATTTTTATTCACATCAGTAAATATCTCAACAATATTTTCACAAAACAGATTGGAATCATTAAGCTTATGCTATGCGACATCTTCATATTCATAATCTTGATCAAACATATCATTAACATAAAGTTTATCAATACTGAAAATAGAATTAAGATTATCATCATCATCAACAAGTGGCAACTCACCTCGCGTATGGTGAGTGTGTGGGACATCATCTGGATGTTGACCTGCGACTGGCTGGTCGGCAAGTTGTCGGAGGATCGCGAACGAACGAGCCTCGCGCCTGTTATCACCTGCTTCGATTTGAGCGTCATCTCCGTCTTTATGAACACTCGGGATATGTACTGTGAACTGGAAAATGTTTTATGTTAGAACGCTCACTGAAAATCTGATCTGTCTATATATGTTTTATTTTGCTGTAATAGATAAATTATGGCCTTTCGCCATAATTTATCTATTATATAAATTTAGACCTAGGAGATTATTTAGATATAGATAGATATAGATTTAGATCTCTCCTCTATTTTGGTAAAAAGGTTAAAGGATTTGCTTAAAAAAAACATCAAAAAATAGTACATGTAGTGTAGTTTTGTGTGTAACAATAATTTACAAATGAACATTGCTAATTTGTAAACGATTGCTTTTTGTATACGATCGCTTTTAGTTTTTGGTATTGTATACACCATTTTTGTCGTCTCTTTATCTTTCACAGTTTTTTCGGTGTATTTGAAATTGTGCATTCAATTGTATCTAACCTTAAAGCCCTTATACTGAAAGCAGTCCGCAGGAGTTTAGTCGGCGACGCCGGCATGTTCCTGCAGAATTTGTCAATGGCGTGATCGACGCCGTTCTTCGTCGCCTCGGCGTACCACTCAGAGTTCTGATTGGTGGAGTGTTTGTGGAACAGGATGAGGATCGCCAACGCTACCCTGTAGAACACCTGAGAATAGAGAGTTAATCAAGCATTCACGTCACCGTACAATCGCGCACTACTCGTGTACTTAATTTAAGTTTTGATGAATGATACGAATTAAACGTAAGCGATTTCACATAACGCAAACAACGTGTAGTGTAAAAATAGTAACGTGAATGATGATGCAAATTTGACAAAAGAAAAATATCATGTAAGCTTTGAATATTAATAAGAGCCTATTGTCCATATGAACAATAGTATAAGAAACCTAACTTTTGAAATTTTAACACCTAAAATAAGAAATGGAAGATATTTGTAATTACACGAAAATATGTAGAAATTACATTAAGTAAATATAGATAAACTCAAGAAGACTGGACTAAAGTAAATAAAGAAAAAACATGATAGCGATGATTGTCATTGCAATAAAACATTTTATGAACATGACGTAGTAAGAGGTATTACCGGTTAGAAAATCTGTGACCGAATGAACAAAAAAAATATACGTGACGAATAGTTAGGAAATCTGTGACCGAATGAACAAAAACAATATACGTGACGAATAGATAACCTCTTTCCTTTGGGAAGTCGGTTAAAAATGGCCTTAGAATTAGCAAGACACTCACCTTGATACCCTCGTGGAAGAAGCAGTCGAGCACACGCACGAGGTGAGGGAATGGCAGAGCGGCCAGAATCCACCACTGCCAGTCCGCGTAAATCCGCTCCGGGCCGATCGCGCCGGACAGCCGCGACAGGTGCTGCGCGGCCGACTTCTGCAAACAATCCAACACACTGTACGGAAACTGTAGAAACAAATCGATGGTGAAAATTTGTTGTGGAATAAGCACTGGGGTAATAGCGCAGTAGACTATGGCCTGAAACTCTCTCAATCTGAGAGAAGAACTGTGCCCCAGCTGTGGGACATTAATGAGTTGACGGTGTGTAATGGATAATATGGTAAAGTAAGAGCTCTTATAGACAAACTCCAAATGTTTGCTCTTAACCAATGCATCGAAGAACAGAATTGGTTGTGTGAACCCTAGAGATGAAAATTGAAAATAAAAAAAACCTACGAAATCAAACACCTCGATATAGAAAGAAAATCTAAATCGACTGTTTGGATATTTGCTTCATCTAGGTCAATGGTTTATACCATGAACTTCAACTTTTAAACAAAAATAAACCTACAAAAACATCTGCGCCAAGAATGAAAAACTAAATCGACTGTTTAGATATCTACGTTGTCTGGGAGGATGCCAGTCAATAAGGACTCAATGACTGTTACGCACACCATGGACCAAAACCTGTATGGGAGACCGGTAACCTTTGCGCCAACATTGCACAAATTATATTGAAGCTTTAAATAAGATACACACTCGATAAGAATAAAGGAAAACAAATGCGAAATATGCATGTTGTGGAAATAACAAAATTGTGTTCGCATTTTGCAAAGCTTCTTAAACCTCACGGTTATTAAAGGGAAGTAAAATTTGTGTTCGTCCTTTTCTAGTACTTTTAAATCCCAATAGTTCCCAATTATTTGGCCATGGAACCTTTATTGATCGTTTTATCCTAACTTACGGCTAAGGGAATCCTAGCTGACTCTTTCCATAACTAAAGTTTAATATTTTCATGTTACATTGTAAACGAAAAGCTCGACGAAAACGAATGTTACAGTAAATTATAATATAATTATTTAATGCTATATTATTTAATGCTATGAAGGAAATTTTAACATTTTTTTTAAATAGCTTAGCGTTCATGAGCCTTGCATGAACGTTCTATTTAAATTTCTGACATAGCGGAGAACACTATGGCCCTTCTACGGAACCGCAGGGTGCCGCGCACTTCCATTTAGGAATCGCTGCTCTAGGCGTCGGACTACGTTAACAGGAGTTTCAACTACAGAATCAGGTGTACAGTTTCAGAATTCACGGGTAAAGAAATTGTCACCATTTTCTTGTATTTGCGGTTAAACCTCATTTCGCCGTTGTAGTACAAGTATTTATTAACAGATTCCACGTCTTCTGTTAAGCGCGTCAGCTTTTTTTGAATTCTGCTGATCATTCGCGTTTCCTGTGTTCGCGGCATATAGGCCGAACGTAACCCCCGCGAATAAGGGGCTTTTAATGTATTTAACGCCGAAGTTTTGAGTTCGGTACCTTCCGTCCTAACTGCGCGATGTACTGGAACTTACACAATCAACATAAACGTGTTTACCAATCACATTGCCACGGTGTAGTCTAGACCACAGCAATGACATCACCGGAGCTAACAGCGCGGGGTGCGCCGCTATTAAAGACCAACATAATTAATACCTACTAGTGTCCAGTTATTGATATTGCTATCATGTGACGGTGACACTAACCTAGTACGTTCTTGCGAGGTCAGTTATAACTAACACGACCATTTCATTCTGCGCTTAATGCGAGACATCCATATTTTCTTATGACGTTATCAACGTCATGTATTGGTGAAAGTACAAAAACGTTGGTGCATCTAAAAATGTCACGGTTATCAGATACTTGTTCACGCACAGTGGATTCCGGGTTCTATTTTCGTCTAGACAGATATCTAAGTGATGAATTAAGATTTATGTTCTGGGTGTCCGGATGTTTGCGTATTCGTCGTCGTGTCATGGCATCCACGACACAGGAGATAACCCTAGTGTTGAGGTGTGAGCTAACTACGGTGGAAGAGCCTGCACCGTGCAATCTCGTAATTTAATTTTCCATTATTAAAATTGATGTTAGGTTTCATACAGAATACAGTCCCGTTCAAAAAGGACTGTGTACTTTTTGCGCAACGAGCCTTTCACCATATTCTTATATGAAGAACCATTGCAGAAACGTAATTATGTTGTTTTCATATAATTCTATGATACATAGTTCGTGACGGATGAAATATTTCAAATAATCTTGTGAATGTATTATCACAGTGGTATTATAGCAGGAATAATAAATAATAGTGTAATTTATTGCTTGAGATGTTCTTTAAAATCCATAAGTTAATTCAAAATCGAACGAAGTCGACATATACATGGATGAAACTTTGTATAAACATGTGTCAGTTAGATAAACTTAAAACTGTTATAACAAAACCATATAAAAAAGAGACCAAAATATTGGTCCTTCGAGCCCGACAGCCACAAGATTTAAAATCGGCTTACGAAGTACACAAATATCGACTAAACATGTAAACATAACTCCACAAAAGTGGAATTGCGTGTGTCGTATATTATTAACGCCGCGATAACGCCACGTTATAGGGGGACCATGTCACGCGATTTCTTCCTATAAAGCCTTGTACACAATGTAGAAAAAGATTTTTGTACAATAGGAATTATTTTTACAAATAAAGAACATGTCTCTAATGCGTTTTAAAATTTTTGATTATGTACATCCTGCTTAAGGAATTACATAGATTAAACATCTCAAGAGATTTAGGTGCAATATAAAATTACGTAAACTAAGTTTTTTTTCGATTTTTATACACAGTATACACGAATTCAATGTATTCAAATACAACTATTGTATAATTATGATTGATTTCGATTAACACTTTAAAAGGATTTTTTCACAAGGATTCTAATCTGATTAACTATTCAAAACTATTTTAAGTGGCCACCGAAAAAAAAAAACAATTTATGACACAAAAAGTTACTGACAATGTTTTTTGAAATGTGCACTAAAGCTACTTAAAGTACTTATATGTGTACTCGTTTACAGAAAAAGGTAATGTTTTCTACGATAAAATCGGGGCGTGGTCAATTTTATTGCTTTCGCTGTAAAAGTTCAGTTTACGAGCTGATCACGTGATAAGTCGTGCACAAAGGTTCGCAAGCATAGATTTATACTAGAATAAAACAGTATGATGTAAATTATATCAAAGAATTTATAATACAGAAGTGACAATAAAGTATATAGTACACCTAGGGAATGCAATACCGAGATACCAGGATCCCGAAATACCAGGATCCCTCGCTATTTTTTGCGGGATCAGTCCCGCACAGAAATCGAGCGGGATCCCACGGGATTAGCGGGACTGTGTACTGTACACCTGATGGTAAATGATCACCACGACTAGTGGACACGTGTAATCAACCCCGGATAAGATTGGTTGGATAACTCCTGTACCTGAGGTTGAGCGCATATTCGTTGCTACCCCGGATGTTTAACTTATAATGGCACATATGGTTCCATTTCACCATACATTCCAACCCCGAACCCAACTGCTTATAACCCTTTTTATAAGGCAGAAATAGGTGTGGCGCTCGTGCCTCCGAAAAAGCATAAAAAGTTCTACCTCACTAGTATACCAATTATAATAATCAGCACGGATCTCAAATGTAACAAATCTGGATGACAGAAAATTATACACTGTTTGAAATGAAAAGTTTTATCTACGTTATTATCATGTAATTTGAATAGAAAATTAATTTCAATATGTACATATTGATTGATGGCCAACATTGTTCGTGAATGCTTCTGACAGAGAAGGCATTGGAGCGAAGCGTAAATTACTTTACATAGTAATTTGCGTCATGCTCGAATAAGTTAATTAATAGATTTGGTTCGAATCATGCACGTGACATGGAGTTGGTAACACAAGCTAATCTTGAAACAAAAAAATCTATGATGGTTAACTTCAGAACAGTCAGGATAAAAATGATATCAACTTTTCCTAGGGAATGGTCTTCGTAAACAAACAAGGCTATAAATAATTAGAAAGTTTCATCATTCGATGTTTTGCCTTGTAGTAATAAAAGTTTGACATGATAGCAATTAAATTGTATTGAATAGATAAAAGAAAGACACTTACGGCATGCTTCTTCGCAATTTGCATAACTGTCTTCCACGTCACTTCATTGAGCAGCTTCGTCTGCGTGATAAACATCTTCTCCTTGGAGGCCACAAGGCTCGCCATGCAGTGGTAGCACTCCTCCTCTGGAAAGATAAATTAATAAAGGTGACTTAGGCTTATCTACAAATGAAAAATAAATTATGTTATTATAAATTGATCAAGATTGATTTGTGTGTAATCTGTGATAATCTAAATACGGAAGGCTCTTATTCGCCTAAATCATTACGAAACCAACCCGATCGATATTATCGTAAACATGAATATATAAAGCCACGTATTTATCGCATTCTAAAATAAAATCAACTCAACCAAGAAAGATCAGAAGAGCCAAATATCCGAGTTGATTCCAAAACACGACATAAAACTACATAAACCATGATACACGTCGAAGAAAAGCACAGGTACTGTTGGCAGTGAACCAGAGAAAATAATATTTTGGAACATTTACACCCAAACTACCGTTGCTCGTAAAATAATCGTAATTTATCCGACTATGATATCCGTTCTGATGTATTGAATGTCTGTTCAATATCATCATAAAATCCGTAATGTCATTCACCGATTTATATGTTTGCTGGACTTTGAACCAGGACAGAGTTATGTGCTTGTGTCATAATTTAAGAGACAGTATATTTCATAACAATACATCTATTACGTACTTGGCGATGATCAAACAAAATAACATTGTTGTCATTGTTCTTTCATCTATGTATACCATTGCATCTGTCAATTTGTGTACGTGCGTTAGATCAAGTCTGTTGATAGTTTAATAATCTTAGTTATATTTAGCTCGTTATTACTTTTACACCAGGAGCCATTTTCTATTCATGCGCCTGTAATACATTTCCATTATCTACCACCCTTTCGCTGTCGACATAGTAACATACTTTTCCATTTAACGCCCCCCTTTGGGAACGAGTCGGTTAGAGAAGTGCTACCCGCTGGGCGCCTTTGTTCCTTAATGATATTAGTTCCAGCGCTTCAGAGTTAAAAGCTTTGTCACACTCGCGGTGTACCGGAGTGCACGCTGTTTGCCGTAAATGTATTACACGCTAAGCGTGTTGGATTCTAAAGGACTCATAAAAATTGTTTGCTTCTAACTCTACAGTGTAAATATTCTGTAAAAAATAATATCGTCGTCGTCAACCCATTACTATCCCACAGCTGGGCACGAGTGTCCTCTCAGAGTGAAAAGGGTTTAGGACATCCTAAACCTTTTTCAGTCTGTGGACTGTGTCCACCGCGTTGGGCAATTGCAAATTGGTAAACAGTATGCGAATATATACTACGTACTAACAACACTTCGTTAATAAACTTAAACTTTAACAATGTTATTCATTCATATTCACACGATATTTATAACACATATAACAATTGTTTTACATAATATGTATTTACATATCAGCATGCGATTAACATATGGTCGCATCCACGGTATGGCTAGGTACATAGAAAAATGTCAGTTCGTCCCTATAGACAGTTTCAACATTTGAAATTCAAATGAAGTCTACGTCAGTTGTAACACTCATAACATGAGTCGGATCGTTAGACCCACTTGTTCCAACGCTGTTTCCACTTTGTACTGTGTCCGCAGTAGATGCGAAGGAAACATTAGCATTTATATTATGTGCTGCCGTAACGAAACAGTAGTATATATATGTTAATATAACTATAATAAAGCATTATAATGTAGATACGAAATGCTTTAAAACATCAAATTGTAAAATACTATCTTCTGATTGCTGTACGTTTCTTAAAATACTACAATCAGGTTTTGGTAAATGTTCCCGAAATATCACGAAAAGTTTTCTAGCTGTAGTGTGGTTTTTAATGGCATAAACGCTGTACTACCGTGGAAGTTGAAGTAGTACACTTCATTTAGCGTCAGCATTCCAATCAGCGGATCTGTCAGAGTTGATTGAGTTGCCGCTCCATATTAGAAGAGCTCTCGTTGAGCGTTGTAATTGCGTCTATTCTCTCGGGATCGCGGATTCAATTTGCTGAAGAGTTATTGGTTTTTAAGTCTTCCCTATTTTTAGCTTAGGTTATTAAATTGTGTTTGAATTGTATCACTAGCGGTGTCACTGGTTGTGTCACTGGCATTTCCACTACAATATTCTCTATCTATGATTTCTTGAAATTAATTAACACATATTAATCATTTAATCAGCTCTCTCCGATCAGACATAAACATGAATTTACAAGATAAGTACAGAAAGCTTTTAAGCGTGTTGCCTTATTCTTTCATTTTCATATTATCCCGAGCTATAGATAAAGGGAGAATGACGCTCGCTTTTCTATGACCTATTTTCCAAGTAACACTGAAATTAACGGCTACAAGTAAAACAATAGATAAAATACTTTTAGTTGTGAACAGCCACCAGAATACTTAGAAAATACAATTATGTGCTTTTCTTTTGTTTTAACTAGCGCTAACGTCGATTACGAATAATATCTAGGTTTAAGGTATTGCAACAGAAAGAAATTCATATCATAATCATCCACTAGTACTATTGTATGCTATAATTGATAGTGTAAATATGAAAAATGTTATTGTTACGTATTTCTAGGAACAATTATTAAGCACAAAACACACAAAAAAGAAACCCTTAAAACCAAAGCCTATTAAAAGTGGAGACACATCAAACATTGAATATCGACGATAATGAGAAAACTCCGAACTCCACACGTATAAGTTTGTGGCACTTTGCTTCACAAAGTTTAATCATTAAAGTTGCCAGACACTTCAATGTCGTGGGTTAATTATGTATCAAAATTTGTTAATTAGTTAGTGATGGAATTATATATGAAAATTTTTAAAAGCAATCTAAAATGCAGTTCACCTGAGCACTTTTGAAACACCTCTGATAAGTACGTCTTTTCTACCCTTCAAACTTCAACACAGCAACGCTTAACATTGCTGTTTTTAGGTGTGGCGAGGCTCGCTACGTATTTTATAATACATGAGCCTCCCGGTTTACCCGCGTTTAAAAAATGTATATTGACATGGTTACATATAACTGAAATTTTAGACCTGATACAATTTTAACATTGTAGCATTGTTTCAGAGAGGACTGATCGCAACTGACGCGCGTAGAGCGCGCGCGGTTTCATAGATATTTATTTTTTTGTGCGGAACCCTAATTACAGTTTTTGAAATAGAAGTAGCCTAAGTTACGCCTTATAAAATCAGTATTCCAACACTAAATGTCCCGTAAAAATCCGTACAGCGGTTTCAGAGATTACCCAGAACAAACAGACTGAAACAGACAAAAATTTTAGTAATGGATGTTTTGTTACCAGTATAATATAAACTTACATATGCATTTGATAAAAAGCTGTTCGTTTGATATTACAAACAGACACTTCAAATTTTGTTTATATGTATAGATTACACTAGTTCCGCTGTACTCCGCGGTTTCACCCACATTTAAGACAATGTTACATAATCTTTGAAGAGATGAATGAAAGACCAGATGTTACGTCAAGATACGGAGTGTAAATATATTTTCAATCCTTTAAATTAAATTCAAGACAGTTGGTTTAATGCAATTACAAACAGACAAAAACATTCTAAAATATTAAAAGAAATACTATTATTATACTATGCAATATAATACTGTGCAATAGTTTAATCACAAAGCTATCTATTTTTTGCAAATAAATGCGATGTACAGACACGTAAAACATTATGTATATATATGGAAGTGAATTTAATGAGTTTAGTCTACGTTAAAATTTCACCATTTCCTTGATACTACATTGCCTTTGCACATGTTACACAACTTTATTTTGTAAGTAATTACATTAAGATATTGGCTCCACGTTCCTTTCAACAAGGCTTTTATTGGCTTCAACATTTGAATTATTGTAATTTATGAAACTTTCATAGATAAAAATCGTAAATATATACATAAATAACGCACGAAGTAAAAAAGGAGCAGTAGCTATTTAAAGTAAAACTATTTCAAAACCTGATCTTGATATATTTCAGAGTTAAACCTATAGATGTATCTTCTATGATAATGAAATATTCAAAGTTGTTTTAGTTAGATGTTTCCCTCTAACCGTAGTTCTAAATTATTCCACAAGTCCTAAAATAACATTCTTGGCTAACAAACTATTTACTGTCCCTAACCGCTGAAACAATTTGATACAATGTTAAAATATAATTTTGGTTAGAATTTCCAATTTTCTTCGGGTGGTAAATAATATTACAAATAAGGAGAATGACATGAATAGAATAGTAAAGTAGAGAATGATAGGAAAAGTAAGTTAGTAATTTACTATTACGTCCCGAGGCAAATCTTTTGACATGACACAAAATGACTGAATTTGTGTACCGCCTAATGAACTCTAAAGTAACATTATTGGAGGACAATATATGTTATAAGTGTTTTGAAACATATCCTTCCAAGAACCCAAAAAAATAGAAAAGAGGTCACATATCTTTCTAGATATTTAGAAGACATACCTACATCATAAACTACAAGAACCTACATCAACTACTTATACCCGAGAATTTTTCGCATCAGCGTCACGAACGCTTCAAGCATATTTATCGTACATTCCATGTCGGATTCCAAATTCGTGGCCGCAACATTCACGACCGAATTCCCAGGGAACGCCTCACTTGGCACAACAACCTGTCGGCGGCACACCACCCGCTGTGCCAACTCATTATACAATTTTAAGATTTTTTCGGTGTAACGGTAGCGTGCCATTCACGTTCCCGTTTAGGGCATATTCACTTGATGGGGATTTGGAATGACTTTAGCCTTACCACCCGGTATATAAATGAATACGATGGACTAAGGATTATTATCGTCGTTGATACTGATGTTATCAACAACGATGTACGTATTCAGCTGAGAAGTATGAATGGGTAATTAATACACAGTAGATTAGCAATAAATTGTCGTTGGTTTATAGAATTGGATACACGTGCAGTTCCAGGAGCGGAATCACAAATCAATTGGATCGGACAACTGAAAGAAAACAAGTCGGCAATACTTTATAATATGACGTGGATGATAGTCTAAAATAGATAACGATGTATTCACAGAACAGTAGTGATAAAAGAAACGGTTATTGGAAAAATATCTGACTTACAAAGATATTAAGACAGATAAATAATATTTCTATTGACAAATGAAATTCAACGATTCCCTTTATTTCCTCTTTGGCTATGAAAATAAAGTAGTTACATGTAAGATAACAATTCCAGGAATATTTTCATGATCAGTTTTGTATATTCCTTTGTAATATCCAAAACTATGAAATTTCTGGCGATATAATGTTTATTCGCGTTGAAGACATCTACAAAGAGAAGGCCTTTTTCCCTTTTGTCGTTGAATATGTTCAACGACAAAAGGAAATAGTTCTATTGGAAAGCCTTCGATATTTGAATAATATGAACATAGAAGAGCATATTGTAAACGTAGCAACGCGTCTCAAAGAGAAGGCAATAAACGATTGATTGGAGCCATCTCCGCGGTTTATGACGGTTTATGGCGGTACTCCCAGGGGTGTGTAGGGTCACACATGCAAGAATTTGTTAGGTTTGTCAATAAAATAATATTAATATATCATTAATGTCTATAACTTTTCAGGCCCTTGACCTATATGGAGTTGCGTACAGATTTCCATGAGTCGAAGTGAACATTTAGTATTAGGTGGATTCTATGTCATTTTGCTACATCGATTTAAAAAAAATATATATCTATAGTGGTGTAATGTTAGTCCATATGGCACCACTCCGTTATTTTCGAAAGATGACAAATAGATCCATAAGATAGGCAGCATCGTCTACATGGGAAGGTATTCATTTAATCCATTTGCGAACACGCAATGCCAGCTCCATCGTATATAAGAAAATCCTCTTGTTAAACAAGAGAATTTAGAGGAGAAAAGTATGGACTTCTAAGGTCTGGAGAATTAATACAACTAACAAGTCTGTTTCTACATTTTAATAGTCTATTTTGATGGTTAATAAAACGTTCAATATTATCAACTTTATGTTACATTGTACGAGCTTATTCCCGCGAATCATGACCGAACCGGGCTCATGATTACCACGGTAATGAATCTACTTGTTAATGTATCTAATCAGCTAGCTAGCTAGCTAGAGATATAGTTTTTGCTTGAAAGAGTAACATACACACATACATCCTCACAAACTTTCGTATTTATATGTCATTTTAGTAAGATTCAAGACAATTCTAAGTGTGTGTACATTAAAATAACATACAAAATACAAATACATTGTATACTAGATTCTATTTTCTGCAGCTGTGGTGGGTCAACTGTTCATTGATGTTATTTTCGACGTATAGACAATATGGCGATGACCTTGCATATAGTAGTATCGATCAGACGCGAGGCATTGACTAAACTCATTCATCGGCTTGGACACTAAGAACCGTCACACGATGAATATACCTACTGTAATATACTATTGTTATAAATCGCATTTCACAACTTTACATTTAAATAGAGCAGTGATAGCCGAATGGTTGAAACTCGTTCTCTCAATCGAGGGTGCCGAGGTTCGAAACCCAGGCATGCACCACTGATTTTTCTAAAATTATGTGCGTATTAGAAATTAATTATCACTGCTT
>DWTU01000335.1:0-18350 GCA_018251515.1 Cecropterus confusis | reverse complement strand
AAGTATCTTGACTAATCTGGTGTCACCTTAGAATATTGAGTTGTACCAGTTGTTTAATGCTCCCTAACAACTCCTATGTACTAACAATATTACTGTAATACTTTCCGATTGGTAGCAACGACGCTAAGGACATTAACGACGCTTAACGACGTTAATTATTTTTATATATTAGGAGTAACATACATACATGCAGTGAGAGGACATGTTGGTTGATGGTGATCGAATTGATATTAAAGTTGAGTGTAGAGAGCTTAGAAAATCCTAGGGACAAATGTTAGATAATAATGAAATGAATGTTATAAATGATTAAGTATATATATCATCTAAGAATTGATTGAATGTGGAGCATGGGTGTGGGTCGTATGTAGCCGGGTAGTTGGGTGTCCGCTCACGTAGGCGGTGCATGTGCGACGCGCGCTCGTAATAATCGATCCG
Organism: Cecropterus confusis; assembly: GCA_018251515.1. NCBI lineage: Eukaryota > Metazoa > Arthropoda > Insecta > Lepidoptera > Hesperiidae > Cecropterus > Cecropterus confusis. The sequence goes on along the minus strand of DWTU01000335.1, from coordinate 17,915 downwards.
CAGCCGCGGAGCCCCACGGCTACAAGTCTGGCTGCTTGTATGGAGCTAGATAAGCCGCCGACTTTCTTTAAATGGACCACACTAATACGAACTGACAGTCGTTACGGGTGGCTTTATACGGCCTCTGCGTATGCGTCTAGTATCGCTTTAGGTTCGGTAAGTGGTTGTTAAACGATCGTTTATGATTAAATGCGGGCTCTTAACTTCAAATTATTGACTGATTAAGTTCTTACTCGAGATTTGAATCAGTTATTAAAGCTTATGTTACTGTGATATTATTATGACATATAATTATTAGGTAAATACATAAGCGAAATCCATATGGACGTAGGTAACTAAAAACTGACGACTATTAGAATGCTAAACATAATAATGCGACATTAGCATTACGAAACGATTTGAATTAGTATGCTTTATACGTGTAGCCGCTCTACGCAGGCTCGGGTTAGTGGTATCGATGCGGTGGTATTCGGTGATTGGGTACAAGGAACTCGTTACGGACGGTATCGCGGGTACGAGCACAAAACAGTATCGCACGGGGCGGGCGGCGGCAGTATGCGCGGCGTGTCCTGGGAACAGCGGCCGCGCGGCTGCCACCGCCCTGCGCCTGCGCCGACACGCTAGGGCTGCTATCTTAAGCGTTTCATTACAAATAAACACGAATGTAAATAAATATTTCTTTTACCATTTTACGTTAATTACATGAGGTATGGTCCCATGAACCTGTGCTTCCACGGCGCACATGGTCTTGTGCAATCAGTCCTTGTGCACACATAGCAAATAATTCAGGTTAAATGATTGTGGTATAACCAGACTAGTGAGGTACTTATACAAAGAATTCTAAATTAGTCTCCAGGGATGACATATATTTGAGATGGAATTCAGGTAAAGTTCCTGTTATAGGTCCTAATCGCAAAGACTGTATTAAATTTATACTCGTGTATAAATAATTATCGAAAATTAGTAAAACTTCCGAACATACGTACGTTGCAGCAAACCGTATGTTGCAATACGGGATTGTCCGCATGTGGCTGGTAGCCCTGCGGCGGCGGCGAGCCGCGCGGCGTTCAAAGGGCGAGTTTCGGACATCTCATTCCAGTGCATCGCCCTGCGCCCGCGGCCCGCGCCCGCCGAATACCTAGGAATACGCAAAAACTAATGATACCCGAGTAGTTAGTACCTTCGTAATCGTTACATTGGTATCGATGGCAACATATCAATATTGGGATACAATAGAATGAGATGCGTCAGCGGATTCTTTGATGTTATGAAAAAAACATTTACATAAGGTTTCTCGCAGGTGTAGATACCGTAGACAGGATATGGCCTTAATTTACACACCGGTTAGTTTAACTTGTATGTTAGTAATTTTGATTTGATTGAGTTATAGTTTATTCGAATCATCTGAATTGATTTTGACTCAATAGGATGTAGTTCTTTACAGTACATAGTAGGTATATGAACACATTCTGCATCTTCCTGCTAAACATGATTTTGTATAATATGTAGCAATAAAGGTTGTAGAATATCGGTTGGTGTGAAACATTGTTGTAAGATGGTAGAAGTTTAGAAACAATATACATTTGTGAAGTGATGCGAGTATAATTTTACTCTACTTCATAAAAAATCTCATTGGCATCATTCAATAAGGATGCTATGATGCGCTAACTTGCCTACACAACAAGTGCAAGTTCAGGAGTAGGTAATAATTGGTTACGTTTTCACCATCATTGGAAAGTAAGTACATTGAAATGTAAATGTGCAACGTATAATGCACGTTTAACAATGTTTGTTTTGAGGAAACATAATAAATTCGTACTAAGGTACTAAAGTGTATACTTTAACGCAAGTCCGCGAAGCTTTGGGATATCTTTTTCATTCTTACGTTAGAATTGCATTGCTATACCTTTAAGGTTTTCTGCCTATTGTGTATTTTGTGTATGTACTCGTAAATAAAGATACTGTTCTGTTATGTACTACTCTACTAATTTTGGCAAATAAAGTACTTGAATCAAAATTAGAAAACAAATTTTTACTCGTTACGAGGCTTGCAGCGAACTGTCACACACCACTGTGGACACTCACTATCTTCCTATCTTCCGAGGGTGATATTAACTGCGTGCAGCACACCTTGCATTCATAACCAGTATAATGACATGCGCTAATGATATATAATTGATCGGCCATTGTCTACATTGTGCTTCGATTGCATTAACATTCCCTATTGGGGATGGGAATTCACTTTTTCCCGAGCTCATCGTGCTAAAGGTGTTAATGGAACACAGTAAACATGTATTGACGCCTGTGAACTTGGCAAGTTAGTGTGTAGTTTTTCTACTAGTATTTATCAGTTATTATTGTTTTTATGTAATGGAAGCAGAAACGTAGCCTGTGGTGCAGTTAATAACGAGGTTTCTCATGAACAAGGCCATGGTTCATCTAATAACAGTGCTCATTGTTCCTCATGGATGTACCTTCATCCAGGTGGGAGTAAATTATTCCATTCTTCTAAATAGCTGATGACAGACTAAAACTTTCATGTTTTTGCAGTGATTCTGAAATATTTACTCGAAATAACTTTCTGAGACTGAAATTGTGTCCATGTTTCCCCGCAAGTAGATACAAGGTAGGTAGGTATAAAAATAGGTCATAAATTTTAGATGAACATTTTAAAAATACGTTGTAGACGAGTATTTCCGCAATTTAAATTAGGACAAATCTGGTAAATTATGCACAGACCACAGCAGTTGTTCTATCATAGGTCTGTTACATAGCTTTCACTGCCTATTATATTTTAGGGACTTAGTTGTGTGTATCTATGTGTACCTATATGCGTATTGCGTATAACTGTGTAAATAATAAAGTTTTTGGACCCCAGCGCCGGTGGTTGGGGTGTCATTGTCGTCTCCCAAAATAATCCTGTGAGACCCTACCTATCATTTACTTATATATCAAAAAAAAAACACGCGATACTTTTTAATCGCTTTATAAGTGACTTTAACATATAGCTAACTCTCTAAGAAGTAAGATGAGGTGTTGCGTAATAATTATAATCCCATTCAAAAGGGTGCTCACGGAGCCACGAGGCACTCCGCAATAAAGCTTATCTGCATTGTATTATCGTAGCTTATCTTATTAAAGTTAAGTTCGACAAATTATTACAATTTCGAAATCTGCAAGAGATATTAGCATGAATAATGGAGCATGGTGATGGTGTATGGGGTAGTGGTTTTTGTTGTCATAACGACGTGAACAATCTAAATGAATGTTGACATAACAATCTTGAGATAACAGTCAAGCTAATTTTCCTTGTAATTAATTACCAGGAACTGGACTCCGAGTTAGGTTAGTAATCAACAATAACATATATGGTGTGTATATGCCTAAAAAAGTGGTGGCACAGTTACCCATGGGTAGCGCCGAGGAATTTGTCACCTATTGTTATTCGCAGAAGCTGTAATTTGCACATTTGACATGTCTATTTACTATGTTCTTCAATCAATTGGGAATTATATTAAAAGGTAAACAGAAAATAAATGAGTCTTATTGCCTAACTTAGTAATGGTAGTACTTACGAACCAATATAGAGTTAAATTTATGTGTCCAATGTAGTTCCCACATTTACCTATGACGATTAGGCTCGTTTTAAAAAAGCTCAATATAAATGTGATGGCGAGGTATGTCGATGCTACCTTAGTATAATGACAGTTTAAAAAGTAGTTATGTGTGGAATTTTTAATGTGAAATGAACCCAGTATTCTCCACGCCTTCCACGATAGTACCTGGGGAAACGATCTTTTCGATATTTCAGGCAGAATTAACCATATAACTTATTTCGCAGGTAAACCATTAGGGTAGGGTCAGTATAGCTTTAACCCCGTCTGAAGGATTTATTTTACATTTGTTTCACCGAGTCTTCGAAACTTCGTAGATACATTTACCTGTACAACATGTAGACCTGTTCCTATAGAGTAGATCTTCCAGGAGTTCCATCAATGTAACAATAAAATATGACGTAGGATTAAAAGGTACCAGAAGTAAAGTATAAAAAATATTAATATTATCTTAGAATGTTATTTCATGAGAATTATCGTCTCCTTAATACATTTGCTAATTAATTCACACTAGAAATTTAAAAAGAAATCTATGACTGTAAAGCCAAAGAGGGCTGAAAGTATCATAATCATAAAGGTCATACTTGACCTTGATTGTTTAATTTCATCGATCTGAACTAAAAAAAATTACTTACTAGTTCAAGTATAATGATGGAAATTGTTTCTTATTTATTGCAAATACTAAGATCATTAATTTTTACATTAGGTATATTATTTAAGGTATTTCTTAAAACATTACTGACATTTTCCACTATTTGTTTGATTGAACTTATTGATTTGCAATAACATACGTTGAGAAATAAGTTCTGCGCATGTAACCTAATGCTAGCAATAAAAGCTAGTCCGAAACAAACACTGATTCAGTTGCAACATACCAGCTAGGCGGTTAAGCTGAAGGAGGCGTGGTAGCAGCCTCGGAGGGTGGGTGAGGGGAGGCCCGCGGCAGAGGCGGAGGGACCCAGAGAGGGGGTCTAATTGCACGGTGGCGTTTTTGCGCGCCGCAATCTGTATGCGGCGAGCGGCAAGCGGCGGGCGGCGGTTCCCCGAACGCAATTACCGCATCCGCCGGCCATCTTGCCGCGCGGTGACTTATGAGCGCTTGCCACAATTATCGCCAATTAACATGATCCCCGCCTCGATTTATAAAGCTGAGCGCTCTGCGACCACGCGCACCCAGCGGCCCTCGACGAAACTCGTTTTAACTATTACTGCTCATAATTTTGTTGTTGATGTACCTACCTATTTGTTTACGTTGTATCATATCAATTAATGCAAATGACATATCCTCAGCCCTATGTGACTAAATAATGATAAATATTATCGTCTTAAACTTCCACAACTTTATTTACTCCACTTTGAATATACCAATAGCTGAATGCATTTTTCAATTACCTATTGAGAAAAAAGTAAGAAGTATCTATACAAAAGGATGAAATAAATACCCGAGATCATCATATCGTCAATTGCATAATTGAAAGTATGTCATCACGATGTAAATCAGTAATAAAGGCACGTTATCTAAAGTCCGGCCGCCTCACAACTTGTAATGAGCCGGGAACAAATAATCAGAGATAACGCGCCGCCCGTCGCCGCCCCGCCGCCGCTCCGCCGCCGCCGCGCCCTTCCACGAAACAATAGATGAGCAAGATAAATTGACGCAGCGCAATAAAATTAATAGTCGCATCCTTCGGCGGCGACGGATCCGCGCCCGACTCGGACGCGCCCTTAATACGCAGGAGCAAGAATCAATATTCATTGATCTCGGTGACGTGGCGTAAGAAACGCCGATACTGACAGGTGGGCACCGAATTTAATTAGTTAAAACTTCGATTAGGCGACAGAGAGATAATAGCAGACTGCAACCTCTCGTAATTTGAACCGTCCGCGATGGTAATACGGCGACGGCGTGTGCTCGTCGGCCCGTTTGGGTATTTAAGCGGGTTTTAATGTCCTCAGATAAGATATCGCGAGGTGCGGACGCGTTACACATTCAGCGGCGGCTTCGCTTTAAAGCCCCTTGTTTGCTGTAAAGAGTACCTCCCTAATTGCCTACAATCTATTTAGTTCTTCATTATCAGCGGCTAAAGCTTAATGTAACATGAGTTGCCATTTAAACATGCCATGTTGTTCATTTACCTACATTCGGAAGAAATTGTCAATCTGATAAGATTACCAACTGGGCACAGGCAGTTGAAAGTGTTGCGAAAAATAAGCAAAACATGGAGAATTTAACACGCACAAAGTTCTTAGAGCGGACGAGGATAGCCGGGTCCTCCAGCATTTGTAGGTCCCAATAAGGTATTCTGATATTAATAGTTACTTGAAGTTGAAAATACTACAAGTTATGTCCTTCATATTCATATATACCAGACAGATAAGCATTTATATTTATATCTGTAGTTTAATTATTTGCAAATATTTGACACACAAAATATATACATCTACATCTAAACAGTGTCGTCGTACAGTCATTTTAATACAGTTAAGATTATATACCTCACGTAACCTACCATAGGTTAGGCACGAGCTTGCCTATCTTTTAGGATTTTTTAAGCATATATGTTTAAGCAAGCATAATATGTTTTTATGTATCCAATCCCTTAAAAATCTGTGCGAATGTCCTGAACCGCCTGAATAGACTTTTAACCAGCAACTTGATTGGTGTGAAGGAGGAGGTGTAAGTCCCTATAACAATACACTTCATGATGTCCCACCAGACTTCCAACAATATATATTACTACAAGTACCTAAGTGAATGGAAAGCAACGGCGGTAGTTGCCTCGCCATATTTTCGAAATATTCTAAACGACCTAATTAAATATGCTTTTATAATAGTTTAATAGGTCATAACGTTAGATCTACAACTAGGGAGAGGAAAAATTTCTTAATCTGAGTTGTTTAATTAGTTGCTTAATACAGCTTTTATGATCACTAATGCACAAAACGCCCTGCAGTGTGACGGCTAATAAAAATACCTCGAATGGTAATTGTCGTATGGTAAACAGTGGTATCGTGCGTATTTTGGTAGCGTTTAGAAATGCGTAATAAATTAGCCTAATTAATTAGAGAGCGGGAAGAATGAGAGTGTATTGGTACCAGCCTCTGTGTCCGCGCATATTATTAAGAGGCCGCGCCGAGGAATGCCTGTAACACGCGACTGGGACGCCGCCGTCGTCTTCGCAATAAACCTAATGTTCTGCTTCGACAATCTCCCCGCATCGAACTGCATAAATCAATAATAATATATTTATATTCATAATTAAAAATCACAAAAAAATCATATCACATAATTCTTCATCGTATTGAGTACATACAATACGACTACAGCCTTTATGGATTTCTTGTCAATTTACGTCATTAGGGAAAACTCCCTACCAAACTAAAACGTCAGAGTTAATGCATGTAAGTGAGTATTCACTCACCGTTTTGTATCTAATAAATCAAATAATTTATATTGTCACATAACCTTCGATGTTATTTAAATGTTACCCCGTCTTGTAGCAGCCGATAACGTTCGACAACGGGTCCAAACCACAAAAACCCTCATTTAGATCCCTTTGTTTCGTTTTTTTTCCTAAACGGACTTCTGTGCGGCCGACGATCTTTAATTATAGACCTTTTTGTAGCCAGTGTTTGGATATGACAAAAAAAGTCAAGTAAAAAAGAAGAATTTACGAGTGTCACAATTTGCTTACTGTTTTACCTTTTCCCACGGTTGCATTGGAGTTATTTTTAGGTTGCAAACTGAGTTCGCAGTCGTGATACACTCGAGTGTTTTATCCACCTCCATGTCTACCGTAGGATACATGGATGACTCTTTAAAAGAGAGAGTTTTGGCTATGAGTGACGCTAACAGCAATACATGTAAGTAGTAATAACAACTTCGTAAGATAATTCTGCTGTATTATAGGTACATTGGATAAAAGATAGGTGCCGGTTACAAATAATTTAAATACGCGCGGTGACAATTAAAGGTGCCTAATGCGAAATAAGCTATTCGTGAAAATAACGTAATTGTGTTTGCATTTAGGGAGTTTCCTAAAGCAAGCGTTTTTGTAAAACGGCCATAAATTTTCTAACATGAAATAAGAACTTTTTCATGAGCAAGATAATAGTCAACTTTATTAGGGATATTTTAGTCAATTTGCCGAAATTATGATTCGGTGTCCCTTTCTTGTTCAGTGTGTTATGTATCTCTTAAATAATTCGTTTTTTGCTGGCCTTTTTCCTTTAGTAGCAATATCTCAAAATTGGTAGCAGTGGCCTGTTAACTCTTTTTAAAGCTTTCTCATACTTATTAAGAAACAATCTCCCTAGACGAATATAAATACACACATTTTAAGAACAGCGATGCATGAATCACTGCCAGGTGGTAGAACCGGTGTAGTTCGACCGGGGAGTTACCACCGCCACACCTATTTCTAGCGTGAAGCAGTTCTTGCGTTTCGGCGGAAGGGTGTGGATTGCCGGCTCACTTATACATATGTGAGGCGATCATTTCAGTCCTCGGGAGTAGCAACGCATCTATGATCGACTTCAGATAGAACGCCTGTTCTATTTGAACTTGCTTACAGACGTCTATGGGCGACAGTAACCACTTATCATCAGGTGGACTGCATGCTCGTTTGCTACTTCAATATGATAAAAAATCAATTCAATTTTTAATTAAATCAAGAACCGGATCATATGTCCAGTATGCACACCATCTCACAGAAACGCACGAACTGCTTCACGATAGTACCTACCACCTTTTCCCTTCAACACCACAAGGCACGTCTAGACAACTGTACGGCACTGGGCGGCTGCGGGCCAGAGGTCTAGTAGAGTCTTGGTAGAGTCGCCGCAGCGACTATTATTCCCCGTTATCGTCCATCGATGTCTGTAAATCAATGAAGGGTTTGTTTTTTCGGCGCTTGTCTCGGCCGACTCATAGTACCTGTGTCTACTCGTGTAGCGCGACTTGCCATATTTGATACATCGATGGGGAAGAGAAGTAAACGATTTTATATTTCAAAATAATCTATTATTCGAGTGAAATATTTAAACAGCGAGATTGATTTATTAATCGAGACCGCAATTTTATATAATGCTACTAATAGGTATTATAAAAAAGTTTGTGTTTGCACGCAGAAAGAACCGAATGATGTAACATGAAATTTAGTCGTGAAATAGTTTATTACTTAGGATATTTATTTCTGTGTAGACCCAGTCTTGACCATACTATTACCAGTACTACCATACCATTATTGAGACTGGATAAAAATTTAATAAAACTGGAGATTTAATATGTTTGAATGCGGTACCTTGCGAATTATTAATATGTACTTCTTACCAAAATTATCACCACTGGTAGTAAATTGCTGCTTGATGCTTGCTTGCTTGGGTGTAGACCGTAGAGTATTTTCAGCGAGGATCTCGCTGAGGCGGGCGGCGTAGCGCGCAACTAGCTGCTCCGCTGATCGATATCACGTAAATCAAGTGCGTCCCCTGACCCGGACACTTTTTGTGCCGCGGGGGGCTTCTCATTTAAATTAATTAGCGAGCAGCAGCGCCAGCGCAGGAATGCCCGATAGCATCGCCACCGGCAGCTCGATTAATCAATTATTAAACGTCATTATTTACCGGCCGCGGGGCGCCACCCTCGCGCGACATCATAAATCCTAGGAAGACGACGATGGCGTCGATAAAGACGTAATTTACTTCCGAATGCTTCGTGAAGGCCTGCAACACCGCAGCGCCCAGCAGCTGCCGGCCAGGCGACCCTGCGCGCTACAAAAACTAACTTGGAATGAATATCTAAGCGTGCCTTAGGTTGTAAACGACTCACTACTTAACAACTGCTATGTATAGTGATGTTGAAAAATCTACCGTAGAACGTTTTACTTACGTATCCTGAGTATATTTATGAAAGAACGATTGAAACGCCTCATATACCTACTTCATGAGTAGTTATCTGTATTTGATTGTAATAGTAATTGATTGCAAAATGCAAAGAGTAGCAGACAATAGACATGCACAGGTTGGCATTAAACTACCTAGGTAATTAACATTAACTAAGGATTCATGCCCTGTGGTTAATATAATGGTTGTTATATTATATTCGCTATTTGTCAGACAGAATGCATGTTAGTAATCGAGCATATAAGTAACTTTAGAGGAATTTTAAACATACAAGCACCGCCAGTCTCTGAATGGTTCTCACATATATATTAATTAGTTTCTGTAGTTATTTCACTACCAAACCGCGTTCGAGTGAGATTAATGGCGGTATTAAAGCGAAGTATTTGTGTAATATTCGATTTAAGTTATTCATAGCGACCGTTGTCAATAGTCAAGAAAAATATTATATATCAGTATCGGAATCGAAATGGAATCCGTAATGGGTCTCCGACGACAACGCGACGCCCGGCGATTAAACTCACACATGCGCACGCGCAGCGCGGCCGCTCGCCGACCGCCGAATTAACGGACGGACATTCCACGAACCGCAAAAAAGTTTTACGGGTTTCTCCAATAAAATTAGAGAGCTATCTATTCAGATATGCCAGATATGGGGAAGTAGATCGGCGGGCGCTCGGTGACATCTGTGCCCGCGCTCCCCGCCGCTTCTAATAAACATATCAGCGGCGCGCGCACGTAACTATCCGCCTTACGAGCTTCGACACACGTCAGATCGCGCTGCGGCGGCGGACATTCCGGCGTGCAGCGGCCGAGTGCAGCGAATGCTCGACACAATCGCCGTCATATATTAGCGGCGGTAGCGCAGAGCGACACCATAATGCGTCCCTTTGTGCGGCGCACGTGGCGAGCGACGCATAAATCATGCCTTATTAAGAGCTGCGCGCACGCCGCGACCCGCGACACCGACCGCCAACTTGAACGAACCCGGAGGACAGGTAATGGCCGTGGTAATTGCACGTGTAATGGTCTTCGTAGGATTGCACGTATGCTTTTAAGAACAAAATGAATTTTGATCCACTGAAATGAGTAGCAGATGTCAAATAATTATATAATTCTCGTGCAATTATCAACCTGTTTTGCCTAAAGAACCAGTATGACTCGTTTTAAGACACTTTCATGTAGGTAAGCAATAAGCATTTTATATAAATAGCAATATATATAAATGCTTTTTAACATATTATCCCATTCTTCCATCAGCTCTTAGTGGTCAAATGCTGCACACGGGCGTATTTGCCAAATAGTGATGGATGTATGATATAGATCATGATCGACACGGGAAGATGTTCCTACCAGGGTTTCTGGTTTCCCGACATTTTTACTTCTCGCGGCATGAAAATTCTTAAACACAGTTCCTTAAGTTTCTCTATAAAATAGTAGTATACCATTTCAAACTTTTGGTTTTATTATAAGATAGATTAAACGAATAATTCAATTAAATCAAGTGGTATTTATTTGTTACCATATATCGCATTTTTATTAAACAAAACTGCATAAATAAGTTAAACAAATAGTATCTACTGATTAATTTAAAAAGTGAAAAGTAAGGTAGTGCTTAATTTCCTTATGTTTATTGGGTAGGGACTCATATCGCAATCCAGCAATAGTCTTAAATTAAAAAAAAGTGTGTGTGTATGATTAAATAATAACATATTTCTGAATTCTGAGTATGAGTGTATTAAGAGTCATGCTATTTCAGAAATCGATTTAGTAATCACTGAATCCCATATTCGGACGTATTATCTCGCATGTACTAAACTTGGGCTCTTATACAAGCGACGGAGTAAACCGTTAGCATGTAACAGAAAGCAGTATAGCGCCCTCTAGTTGTAGCGGCGACAACTGCTTTCATAACCCATTTTCGTTTCATCGAGTTTTAAATCACAACGACCGTAAAGAAGAAGTGGTGGGGAACAACCCTCGACAAGTACTACTGGTAAGTTATTCTATCAACCCTACGTCTTCCAAACACGACACATAACACTATTAGTATATCTTTACGCAACAAACTTTACACTATTTGTGATTTAGATAAACTTACCACTGAAAACCACGTTTGCAATAACTTAGAATTTTTTCTGTTAGTTTCTAAAAAATCAAACCTGTGTATGGACCCGTTACATATTCAAATGTAAGATTTCTGATAATATTTGTTTAACAAAATAACAAAAATGTTTGTGTATTACTGGTTTTAGTAATGCTGTCACCTCAAACATTTTTTCACTTTCATAAACTGTTATTTTAAATAAAAATAAACAAACAATTAACATGATTTCAATACTTTCAATCTCTCATTTTCTCTGTGCATAGTATGCTAATTAAATCGAAAAATCACAAAATAATCAACAACCAAATCAAATTTTAATTCAAGGTTTATGTCAGATTGACGAAGTCTTTTTTTAATGTCATGGAAGACAATTTTACGACAGACGAAAGCTACAAGGGCGGCGGGTTGACAGTGATAGGTTGATAGCGAGTACTCTCGAGAAGACCTCTTTGCTATGGTCTTCCTGGATTTTGTTAAATCATTGCTTTCTACGACGTCGAAAGAGAGGGCGTGGTGCTATTCAAGACTGGCACCACACAGCTTGAAATTTAACATGTACATGACAAAACCAACAAATTAAACAAAATTTGAATTAAGAAAAAATATGCATACGTATGCGCCAGCGCAACGTTTGTATTTGGATATAATGACTACTACGCTGAATACACATTTTTTTGATATTATAAATTATTTTTCCATCTTTGCCAAAATATTAAAGCTTATAGTATAATAGTTCTATGAAATCTAACCTAATCTACTAATTATCTCTAGATGTAGAAATAACACCCCATAAAGCTCGATCGCAAAGCACAGAACTGTTCTCAAAACAAGAAGAATGTAAAGTTTAACGGAATCGTTAAGAGCAGCCTAAGTGTAGAAGACAGTCCGGTATACTATTTCCGAACAGATATAGGCCATCCCAATACAAATCGATACAGATAAATCACATGCCAATTACTGGCCATTCTCATGGAGGAAGTGTTTACTAATGTAACCACTTTGTGCTCGTGTTAGAACATCTTTAGTGAATTATAGCTTTTAGTACATTCATTAAATAGTTTTTGGGAAAATATTCGAAATGCGCGAGTTTATACGGCGTGTTTCATAACAATTCTACAAGGCGAACAACATTCTTTACGTTCCTTTCCTGAGTGACAATAAAGAGAAACTAATTTTATGACTCACAAAAAAAATATATGAACAACCACATAGTTCTCAAATATTAAATTGTTTTTATTAGTATCACTCTTTATTCCTCTTCTCAGTCTTTAGTCTTTATTACCTATCTACTGTTAAAACCACTTATATTTGACTCCAAACTTGTTCTAAACTACTTGAATATAGATCGGTGGCACGTATATAATGCGCACATAGGTACATATACATAATACACACACATAGTACATACACATAGTGTATCTTTTATTTTTGCCTAAGAATGACGCCAGAGTGGGTGTGGTGGAGGTTAGCTTCGACTATTTATATCAAGCTTCTGTGTATTATGTGCGATTTTGGTAGGTTCGGTGAAGTTTATGGAAACGAGGTGATGGCAAACATGAGGAAAGGGACAAATGGTGAGCAATGCGCGGGCGGCGCGGCGGGCGGCGTGTCGTGGCTGTGCAACAAATATTTACTCGCAAAATTTTTTGCTAAGCGTCGTCTTCGACGTCTTTGTGGTCCGCGGTCGCCGCCGACCGCTCCACCGCCACTTAATTAATGCGACCGGGACTCGGGGGCAAACAAATTTGCCGGCCGCGTCCCGCTACACCGCGACACCGCTTTAATTAAATTTATCGGGCTTATCTTTCCACATCTCGCGCGGCGGTGGGAACCGAATGCGAAAGCTCATTCGAGATTTTTAGAATTCTGTATTTCTGTGAGAACGAACGCGACCTTCGGGCCGGCGATCGGGCGATCGGCGATGAATCTCGCGAGCGAAATGAAGCGGTATCGAGTATCGAGGGGGCGGCAGGTGAACAATTGAACAAATTGCAACAAAAACGTCGACTTGAAAGGTGATTCGTGTCGCATTGTCCTCGCCCCGCCGCGGCTGCTCTCCTCTCAATTACGGTGACTGTTCACCGACGAACGAATGAGGTAATTCATGCACCTAATTGCATTTTCATTTTGAGTTCCTTATTTCCAACGTATTCAAAAGGAATCAAAACTCTAATCAATGTTTACGCGCCTGGAAGGTTTTCTTTAATCAAGGGATGTACTAAACTTTGTCTTCACCGACGATTCATTGTCGTACTGCTGTAAATCGGTTTTTTTTATCAAAATTACATTTTATCAGAATTCACTAGGTAGTAGTGGTCAAGTGTGGTATGATAGACTTCGCACAGTATTCATAATATCATCCATAAGATATTCCTGGACATATGCTTCCTTAAGACGTTATTTTTTACTGTTCCAGCAAACCCGTCCATTCCGAAAAATCAGAGGTTTATTGGATTAGAACTGGAACCTCCAGCGCGCGAGACGTCACTGAAACAAACTTTATTTTAGAGTATTTTAAAAAGCTTGGGTATCTTTATCATTAAGACAGTAACTCGGAAAGGTACACGAAGCTGCCATAGTGAATTAGCAAAAACGACATTGTCACGACGCTCGAGCTCGATCATTTTTTAGGGCGCAATTGACAAATGATGAGGTGTCATACGGGGCGGGAGCGGGGAGTCGGACACGAAGATTGATGTCGCGGTGAGAGATATGGATCTAGGTGTTTTTACGGAGAGAGCAGCGTCGCGGGCGCCGCGGGGCGCCGCTGTCACCACGTCCCGCGCAGCTGGACCTGCCTCGACCTGGATTGACGAATTGATCATGTTATTGCGCCTGTCGTGCGGGAAAGGACAACTTTACCGTTGGACTCGGACTGGAACTATCCTCCCGATCGTGATTTATTATAACTGATGATTCAACATGAACATCTGATTTTTGAGCGCATATGTGTGCGCTTAGTGATGTTTTTATTTTATTAAAACGAGGTAGTGAAAAAAATATTAGCCGGTATGTTGAACATGTATTCAGTTGGCAATATCATTTAGGAACCCTTTTATCATTATCCGCTATTAATATCACAACATGTAATAAACATTTAGAGGGTCATGTTCGTACAGAATCTTCATTGAGGGATCACAATAAATCAAGTATGAAATTAATAAGTGGTGCAGCGAGCGGGTCGCTGGTCGGAGGGCGGCGGCGGCACGCGCTCGCGACGATCAAAAGGATCTTACCTTTACAGATTAATCTGCGACCCTTCGCAATTGAAATGGTCGCCGATCATTAAGAAGATAACGCTGAAGTATTCATATTGCAAATTAAATGGGAATAGCGATTGTACAATACTTACATACAAAGTTTTGCTCTTCATGTTGAGTAAAATGATATAGATTAAATATACTGTTCAATAAATATATTGTGGTGTGTCAGAATGTGCGACCTTTGGAATAACAAAACAACGTATTGTACCTTGTCATGTAGGTACTCCACCAAACGATACGAAACGGAAGGGTAAAAGTTACCAACAAAGTTAAATGGGGCTCCACATCAAAGTAAAATCTCGCGGGGGTCCTTGCAGATCGCTTAAAGTTGAAAGGCGAGAAGGGGAGACTCGGGTGAAACGATTAAGGTGTTGTAAGACGGGACGTGAGCAGCGATGACTCGGTGGAAATTAATTTTAGACGCCCATTTTGAGACTCCCGATTCAAATCCTATTATTCCTATTATAATTAAATTACTAGCTAACTACCCGTGCTACGCTACGTAACACAAAATTAGGTTTTACTCGCTAATCGTTGGAGGTACATGAAAAGTGATAAGGATCTTCCGGATAGAAAATTAAATATTAACCCCTTATATGTCATCAAAAGTTTCCTATCTTTTTATTTACAAGGGACATATGAAAGTGTGAAACCGAAGGCTGTAGTGACGTCGACAAAATAGTCGCCTTCTTTAAATAGCGAAAAATATCGAAATCAAAAATGGCTTATAGATTGTTTAGTTAAATAAGCTACATCCATGCCAAATTTCATGTAAATCAGACCAGTGGTGATCGAGTGACACACAGACACACACCATCTCATTTTTATCATCTTTTTTATATGCAATATATAAGTATGGATAAGAGAAATTTTATTAATTACCGTAAAGAGAAAGAGTAAATCTTGTGAGTAAACCTACTAACCTGCATATTATGGTAAGTAGACAACGGTTTAAACGCTCTTATTCGGAAGGGATATCCGTGCCCAGCGTTGAGATTAGATAGGAAGAAAAGGGCTCGTGGATGTTGACGGCTCCAGCGGCCCCGCACGTGAGCCGGCATACATTCAATTACTCTTAACCCATGATAGGGATGAACTCGTAAAAATTAATACGTGTAATCAAATTTCAAGTATTAAAGGATGTGACGGGTGAGTTATGGCCGGGGAGATTAGCCGGATATCATTATGATTTATATTGCTCACGTTTATTATTAGTTTGACGCTGGTATTAATATTTATTATTCCGTATGAGCAGGTATAATATTAGTATTTTTCTTTGTAGTCTTTTGTGTATACTGAAATATGTTAAGTTTAAATTGTATACTAACAATAAATATGGACTAACATAGTGTGTAATAAAATATAATAATAATAATAATTATTAAAATAGTAATAATATTAATATTAATATCTTTTAAAACCTTGTATTGAAACGGCATAGTAGTTGTCTAAAATGACACTTTAGGAATGGAATACTTTTCATCATTACCAAATTTTATTTTTTATTACACTACCTACAAAGCAAATAATGTCATAAATAGCAGATACTTGAGCAACGATTTGGAAGGTCCCCGAGGGCGGCTACGATTTTAAGCGATAGATTTGCATACAATTAAGAAGTGGATGAAGTAGTAACTGCGGCCGAGGGCGCCGCGCCCTGCGGCGGGAGCCTGCAGCGCACTGAAACATTTGTATTGTACATAATATAAACAAAGTTATTTTTGAATTTAATCTAATTATTGTACGATGATTTGTTACAATGGACAGTGTCACGTCAAATGTTGTTTATGGATAACATTATCAAACCGCAACATATGTATTTTACATAGAAACGGCATTCAAACTTGAAAATGTCATCGTAAGAAAATTTTTTTGAAGATCCATTTTATATTACTGAGTTTGCTAATAGTAGAATCTTAGAACCTATTTGACGACCGACGTGGTGGAGCGGTCAACATATCGGTTTGACACGCAGTGGGTCCCGGGTTCGATCTCCGGCCAGACAGACATTTGAATGATGAGTTTAGATTTCTGTTCTGGGTCTGGGTGTTAGTGTATTTGTCTTTGTGTGTTCATGACACCCACGGTACAGGAGAAAATCCTACTATGAGTGTAGACAGCGTTTATGTTTACCTATACCTACTGTAGTCGCACCCTTTGTATACAGCATTTTGGCCATAAATAATTTCATATAGTCTGAACCGTCGGCATTTGTCGGTTCGCTTATCTATTCAGAGAAGTAAATGTCTTAAAAAGTCCCGCGCCTGAAGAGCGAGCTCGTCCTAAAGACGCTTTTGATTACGTCAATCGACGCTTAATGGTGTTGCGCCCTCGGGGGTGGTTCATCATCGCGCAGCGCCCCCTCGCGGGAAGTTTGCTTGTGCTCCGGCTCGGAAAATTGACGACAAACAATTACTGAGACTTTCTCGTCATACTTACATTTTATGTTTATGGTACTCATAAATTAACATCTTACTGGAATTTCGCTGAATCTTAGTTATAAACCGCAAAATCTTTATGTGGACATATGAGAGGGCATATTTGTGTGTTAACTAAGATGTAGCAATTATGTTGAATAATTTTGATATAAGAAGTTTACTTAAAAATGAATGAAATCATTAAATCAAAATATTTTAATGAAAATTTACCCTTCACAGAACTATTTTTGAATGTCAGTAATCTACTACCTCTTCACAAGGTGTTTAGTTATTGAGAAGCCGAAAAAAATCTTTTGTAAAAAACGTTACATTTACTATGTCAGCTTACGCTAATGGAGCATGTGAACCTGGAACCACCGGGCTACCTGGGTTGCCGGCTCACTTATACATGAGGCGACCATCTTAGTCCTCGGGGGTAGCAACGCTCCTGTGATCGACTTCAGATAGAACCCCTGTTCTATATGATTTGCTTACAGATGTCCACGGGCGGTAGTAACCACTTACCATCAGGTGGACTGCATTCACCGTCAACCCATTATTGTCCCACTGCTGGGCACGGGTCTTCTCTCAGATTGAGAGAGCTTCAGGCCATAGT
>DWTU01000334.1:0-18359 GCA_018251515.1 Cecropterus confusis | reverse complement strand
AATTAGCAGGGCATACCCACAATTTATTCGAGACCCCAAAGAACTTAATGACAGCACCGCGGCCTAACTGTCCCAATTATGCGGTCCTTCCTACCTTATAATACAGATCTAAGGCAAAAAATATATTTCATCCGATAATTGTAACTATGTTAGGATTATATTAAATCCCCATTTTTTTAATATTTTCCACCTGTAATAGCGTACGAAGATACCTGTTCCACTCAAGAAACAAATTTCTCGTTTCTTGACATGCAAAGCGACATGTGATAGCTTGAAACATGTACGTGAGGAAACTAGAAATTGCGCGATATGCGATAAATATGCGATTAAATCAGGATTAACGCAAGTACTGGTTGTAATTGTATCTAGGCGAGTAAATGATCCCGGAGCGGCGACAGACAGCGCAAGGCCGCGTGTGGGTCGCGACGCTGCTGCCGGCGGCTTGGCGCCTTCGTCTTAGGCCGTATGCTCACTTGGCAACATTTGTTGCGCGACATGTTGCCTTCCAGCCAGCGCAAACATGTCGTTTCGTGACACGTTTTGATATCAATATTTGATACTCAGGAATCCGTACGTAAAGAAACTAAGAAATGGTGTATTACAAATATGTTATTAAATTATGATTTGCAAGTGCTGGTTTATAGTTAATAGTATGATAGTTAACACGTAATACAGTGCGACTGCGTGTAATTTCACCTTTGATTTGTTTATTTCTAGACGAAGGGCTAGACTTTCTTCCTATAACAACCTGATACGTAGGATGTAACTATGGCCTTTTGATACTACATACCAATGTAGGGGTAGCCAGGTAAAGTTACAGGGCAGCCAATCCGCTAAATATTTTGAAGTTACCCATAAGCTGCTAGGATAAGTCCTATGAGTTAAGCGTTTAATTACATTGTTAGCTTATTTTTGTATTGAGTTATGTCTGAAAAACATCGCCTGTAGAAAATTTTAAATTTTTTCGTCAATATTATAAACTCACATAGCCTACAAATCATCGATACCAATTGTCTAATAACTTTTTACAAATACGAATTTTTCATATCGGAATATCGGGTGATAATGCAAATGCTACAACAATGTCATGCAATAAATGAGGTTGCTTAGTGGTTACACAGCTTTAGTGTAGTATTTAATTAAAAAAGAAGCAGCGGACCTCTTCTTTTATTACAAATAAATTTAATAAGGAACTTATAATTAAATATATGTATTATACTTCTTATTAACATTACTTACGTCTGAAATCACGGAATTAATAAATTAATTATATTTCGCTATTTATTTTATTCAGCTTTGCTATTAATCTGAAACGAAAACTACTACTATTTATACTTATCCTGCATCTATACGAGATACGCCTTTACGACTTGAATTAGGCTTAAGAACTATCAACCATTAATCAACTATTATGTACTTTAGTGTATCGTAAAAAGCATTTATAGTCTAGTATAAACTTAGCCTTCTAAGCTAGGGACTCAGTGTTCATCTGCAAGGTGTACAACTCTAATTTATTTTATAATTAGTTGGCTAAAAAATTTCGACAAAAACGCCAGTTAACGGATTCAAATGTATCTAATCTAAACATTTTAAGCTGGTGCCGGTCTTGAATAGCGTTAATTCCTCTCTTCCCTGAACACAGTAAAAGGCGACTAAAGAAAAAAATTCAGGAGATGGGCAGCGTCTTCGCGTATAACGTCAACACCCATTGCGGTCACCAACAAGCATGCCAGAGGCAACTATTGTCATTACCCGACTGCGTCAGAAGAAGGGCAATGTTTTCGAGCGTATCTATGTATGTTTCTTTGTATGTATATTCATTTCTTTGGCACCCGCTACAGCCTAAACGGCTTGACGGATAGTGACGTATGACATATCATTAGAATCGTCTCAGTTTGTAAAGCGACATAGGTTAAGCGATAAGTCAAATGAATCATCATGAACAAAAAATCTAGGCAGTCGGGTGTTTTGTTTTAGTATTTTTGACAATGGTACTAGTTTCCAAAAGTACCCCAAAGTGTTGATGGATTAATGCACGCACCAACCATTAGCACGAAATTTCCTTGAAATTATTCGAGCACGTGATTTATACTATTAAACATTATCACTTACTTCAGTGACAGAAGATCATGAGGTGGAGGAAGGATTCTAAGGCTTGAGATTATGCCAAAGCTCTGAAATCTCTGTGGAACCAATCGAATCGATTAACGATGAATATAACTTATGAGACCAGTATGTACTGCGTAAGTGCGTTTAAGCTTCTCTACCTCAGTCCTCATACTCTCCCCGTATTTACAGGATAACAGATGTTATTTTTTGTACAGTCCCTTGTTTTTGTGTAAAAGCAGTGTTAATGAAGCGTGCGTGTAGACATATATTTTAAAGTTTTTATTTTTTGCATAGCACAATTTTATATACAAAATAGTTAGATATTTTACAAACAAGACATCAAGATTTCATTTATTTCAATAAATTCAGGCTCTTATAATTTTTTGCACATGACACGAGTTCATCCTCTCTTTAAGGCGCTTCATTGTAACAATGTAATTAACATTGAGCAGAATTTATTGCATTGCAGCCCGTTACTACGCTCAATTTATGGGCCTAATTATCTGCAAAGCTGACAGCGGTACTTAATCACTTAATCAGCTTCGCACCCGATCCCGCTGTTCATGCTATTTTTTACTCAAAAGGCCTTACGATAACATTTATATTAACATTATGTATTCAGAATAGCAAACACGTGGATACTAAAATAAACATTATGTAACGATAACAGACTGATGGCCACTTAAAAACGACTCTACATCAGCAGCATGCCACGAAAACCACATTCGAAAAATTTCTCAAATCATTTGATTTATTTTATACATCCGTGTGCATAATTTCGTTAATAGATTTGTAATTAATTAGCAGAATGGCTCAGAATCTGGTTCGAAACAGCGATTAAAGCAAACATAACGGTTCAAGGTACCTATAAATTTGGTTGACGTATAAAATTGGAATTTTTTTGCATCATAGCAAAACATGACAACAATGTGTTTGATGTGTGGCGTGTAAAAAAATCCACGTTGGTAGAAGAACCGGTGCGACCGCATACCGCGCGCGCGCTCGCGGCAAGGCCTCGGCGGCACCTGCGCCGCGCGCCGCCCGCGCCCGCCACTCACTCACTTTCACGATCGGAGCCGACACCGGCACTGACACCGCCGTCGACACCGCCGTCGACACCGCACGACACCCCGCTACACCGCACCGGCCAGCCGCGAGATCAAAACATCTCAATATATACAAGTTTCAAAAAGCGCAAGGCGTTGTTAAAATTTTTTTTTCAGAATTTTCAGGGCCTCAGATATTTTTTCTAGTGCCATTAAAAGTTTATATTCAATAACTTAGTTGCACGATCATTTAAAAGTAAAATTAGAATTACGCAAGGTTTAGCAATATTTCGTAGTAGTACCTACCTGTCAAACAGGTGTAACGCAAAATTGAGTCCGGCTACTCATGCTCTCTACAATTTTTATAAAATGCCTGAAAGCTATTTGTGCTTATTAACTCATTTGACACACTCCGCACTATATCTTTAGGGCATGTATCGAATATGCGAATCATATTTATTATGCATACAGACCAAACGGAATTTCACCTCGAGCAGGCCTGCAATATCTCGACATCAATCGAAGTACGAAGTAACTCAAGCGGTTCCATATAAAACTTATCTATTTCATCCCTTTATTTCACCGATAACTCAAATTATCATATAAATAACGCGGAGAACGCAATTTAGTAAGCAATATTCCTAAAATATCTTCGCATTCAATATGCAAAGGTATTCTTAGGTTCCTCGGTTGCCAGGCTGAGCTGAGCGCAGTACGATCATTACAGGTACTTGACCCAGCAATTTACTTGTACAATTTACAAAGTACAATTTATGGGATATTAATAGAGTACACGGCCACGACAGAAATAGCAACACGTTAAACATTGTCCACTCTATCATCATAGACCACCAAATAACAAAACCTATTGACAAATTGTGTTAAACTCCCATTATATTCCATCATATATGAATTGGGCTATTTATTAGTTGATATACCCTTTTATTGAGTGTAGGAAACAAAAATAAATTGATAGCAAATGTCAAATGTAATATAAACGAGTAGGAAACCTAGATTCGAGTTACCCTAAAGTAGAACAGCCGAACCTAAGTAGTACAATATCGTCAACTAGCCAATATAACATATAGAAATGAAGAAGAAGAAGAAGAAAATCTGAAGATCATTAATGAATATATCTAACGTATATCACAGTTCACTATGAGTATCCAAGTTCACGATACGCGTATAGTGGTAACTGATATAGTTTAATGATCTCAATTTAATGCAATTAAAAATGAAATTCCCTCGCATCCAGAGTAACGTTTGAAGTCAGAAAGTTTTACGACGAATTTATTACTGTTCATTTAGTACTATTGTAAGAAATAAATGCAATAGTATATTGCGCTTCCTAACAGCTACACGAGTGAGATGAAAAATGAGACTTAAATTTAGTCGTTTACGACAGAGAGTTGTAATCCGCGCACGATAAATGACATGCCTCATTAAAGTAAGCGGTGCGCGGGAGCCGCGAGATACTATCGACTGGCTACTTGACTTTATAAAAAGGCTAATGGTACCCTCGGGTCAACACGACGCCATACTCGCTTACACGTGCTTATGACATTATATGACGTTTTTAACGCTCGCAAATCTACCAAAATCTAACCTAGTTTACATGCAGTCCGTCTGAAGGAATGATAAATCATAAAAAATCCATCAACGGGACGGCATCCCGTCGTCGTTTGTGGCACGCGACAAAAAAGCCCATTAGGTAAGCAAATGTATATTTTAATACAGAATAAGCGATAAATCTCGCGATGGGCTTTCGAATTCCGCGCAAGTCATCCGACGAGGTGAGATCGGCTGGGAAATACCACACACATACGTACGAAGGTGCACAACCTTACGTACATACTACATACATACTGATGTCGTGTCGGTGCCAACTATGCAACCATAACATATTTATTAGGTCTTTTTGCAATAAACATATTAACGTATGGGTACATTAGTAAAGTGGACGTATCAGGATAATAATATAGAACGTTAAGTGGTTCATAAAATATCATATTTTAGTTAAAAATGCAAAGAAATAAAGCGGAGTGGACAAACAGCGTGGAATGTTAGAAAACAGTTGCGTTGGATTCCAGGACTCGCGGTGGTCGCGAAGTAGTTCCGCATTGGGAGTTTTTGTCCTTTGCTTAGGATTACCAGAAGTCTGGTTAAAGCCGGACACGTTTAACTTGACAACGTTTGACAAAAGAATTACCAAACAAATAATATTACTATTAGTAGCGCAGAGTCTAAGACAATTTAAAAAGTATTTTAAAGAGAGAAAAGAAAAAAAAAATGCTCAGCAACTTTGAAACCGTCACGGAATTCCAATAGCTGGGATCAGTAATTAATGACAAAGTAATGCGAATTAGAGATACGAGACCGCATTGATATCGCTAAAATAATGATGAACCAGCTTAGCAGGATATGGAAAGCAAGAACATCGCTTAGCGTACAATAGTTCATTTCAAACGCTTCTTTTTTATATGGCTCAACAGCAAATGGACACTTTTCCGGTATTTACATCATGAAACTTCAATTCGAGCGACATCAGCGACTATCTAGCATTTGGCTGCACTTATATCTTCTATTATCTTCTTCTCTCATATAGCCCAAACACCATTACAACCTAGAAAAACTAGTATTAACAGCCAAAGTAGAAGGCAAGAGACCTAAGGACGTAGTCCAACAATTTTTTTTACAAATTAACAAGGTAATGCGCACTAAAAACTGAAAGAGACTATTCAGCAAAGAAGCCAGTATCCTCAGGACTGAGGGACGGG
Source organism: Cecropterus confusis (assembly GCA_018251515.1). Lineage (NCBI taxonomy): Eukaryota > Metazoa > Arthropoda > Insecta > Lepidoptera > Hesperiidae > Cecropterus > Cecropterus confusis. Next base: position 12,427 of record DWTU01000334.1, on the reverse strand, counting down.
AGGGAGCTGAGGAGAGAGAGAGAGAGAGTAGAAAGAATAAAAACATTTCGCTTTGCTCACCTTTTGTAGGCTTACTTTCACATCCGCACATGCATCCCGTTAAGGTTATCCGCAGGATTGATTTAAATCTTATGCGATTATGTAACCTTTGTAAAACATGTTACTTTTATTGCTCGACGTCGAAAAATGCGTACGTATAAAATCTTTAATGTGAATATAACTGGTTATACATATTCCGTACTCAGATGACAACGGGGAACGTCACTTGGTTGTATTAACAATTCACACTTAGCGTTGATACATAAAAACCTTCAGCACTTTACGTGTTTCATTTGCCGTATAATGCTACTCTTTCCAAGTTAGGAGTGATTTTTTTTACACAGATATGTTAAGTATTACAATAACTATATCCAAATAAAGTAATTAATAAAACAATATGATACTCTTCGAACGCAGTAGGACTCGTATCAGGAAATAATTTAGCGTTTCATTCAAAATTGAAAGGCTGCGTGGTATAAAAGAAAAAAAGCGTGTTAAAACATGATTTTCCATTTCTCAGAATCTATGAATGTTACTAATCAAATTATTACTTATTGTTTAGGTGTGAGCTTGTCGCACGTGTGAGTTAGAATTATTATGCTAAACTTGGTGCGTGATAAATTTATTTAGTGACAGTCGCCTCCATGTGGGCATACAAACGTTCTTTAAAAGCTACTCGAGAATAGGGTTGCTAGATGTCCGGTTTCAGGCTCACATGATTACTTTTACAGCCGCGTTATTACCTAGAAACTCTGGTTAATGGACGCTCGCGACCTAGTAATTGATAGGCGTCGTGTCCATTTTTTTTTTGCCTAATGCCAGAGTGTTAGTTTTCATCCACAACTTGGAGAGACCTTAAGCATACACCATCATGCTCAAATAAAAATACCAAATGAAATGAAATAACAATGATGTAGTGTATGCAAATACACTGTCTCGGGTGATTATGTATAAGTCGCTACATCAGTGTCACGAGAGCCGTCGGCGAGAGTGGACGTATTGCGGCGATGTACGTAGGTCGAGCTTGTGATTCTGAGAGTGAATAGGTGAAAAAGGAAGACATAACAAGTAGCGACGAGGTAAAAGGTAACAAATAATAATTATGGTTTTTAAAAAATCGAAAAGAAAAGGATTACGCATGACAAACCCCAACGAAAGTAAAATGAGGGTACTTCGATAGATTCGCTGCGCTTTAGTTATTAGTGTGCATAATATTAATAATAATATGATTCAACATGATTATTTCATTCGTTGAAATGCATTATTATGGTGTACATAGGATGTACTAAAAAACCAAATTGGCAAACTGCCTCCATTTCATTGGGAAATTGAATACCCGAAACAGTTAATAAAACCTATCTGTCTATTTAACTGAAAAACCCCAATTACTTTGGAAATTATTAAAATAGACACAGTATGGGTCTCATTATTTCCAAGTTATCACAACTAGAATTCCTAACTTTAATCATTTCTAATCTATTGCCGCCTCTAGAAGCATTAGACACAGAAGGAGATAATAACTCCGTGGGAAATAGATGGGAAAAGTGGAAGCAAGCGCTTAACATATATCCTGATACTGCGGAAGTTAGCACTCCACAGAAAAAAAGGGCAATGTTATTGTCCAAAGGGTATTGGAAACACTTAAAATTAACAACGTGTTGTTAAATTAAAATAAGTGCATACCAAAAGTTTAAAACGTTTTAAACCTTCCCGGGTCATGAGCTGACACCAAATGTAAGTATCTCGAATGCTACAGTCCCCGTTAACATCGAGGAACTGCAGTTTTTTAAGACTAAGTATTATGTAAATAAGTGGTATCCACATTTTGCAACAAAAAACTAAACCTCTAAGAGAACTGTTAAGGAAGAAATAAGAAATAAATCTCATGTCAGCCCATACTGGTCTAATAAACAAGATAAGACTTTCAAAGATCTAAAGGCCACACTGAATACTATCCAGTCCTTACGTTATCACGATGTACGTGATAAGACCCAAGTCATCGCAGACGCAAGCCAAAAGTGGGACTTGGAGCTATTCTCTTTCAGATGGACTCAAAAGGGTCGCGAATTATCCCATATAGGAACAGGATGCTAACTGAATGCGAAAGAAAATACAGCCAATCTAAAAAGGAGGCCCTAGCCTCGTTTGGTCCGTAGAACACTACAACATATTTTTATCCGGTAAAACATTTGATTTAATAACAGATCACAAGCCCCTGGAAATACTGCTTGGGCCCAATCAAGGTCATGTGCAAGGATAGAGAGATGGTGTTGTGCTATCCGGGGACACTCAATTGCCTGCAAGCCGCCGTACCAACAACGAGTATAGGAATTGTCTTACGTCTCGTTGCTATATTTCTGTTTAAGCACCCAGTTGAACTACATACTGACATGAGCTCTAATGGTTACGTGATTTACAATGGGGACATGGCGCACGCAGAGTCATCACATCATTCACGCGGAATCATCCACCTTTTGTTAATCCTAATGTTAATTTTAAATCTAAAATAAATCAAAACAAAATAGTAAACATAATCGAGCTTTCCGATAATTGGCTGCTAAGTTAATAAAAATGTATCGTTGAAATATCAAAGCTTGTTCCTGATTTAAACAGACCATTATTTAAATTTTTAATGTTGATATAACAGAAACGAACTTCGTGTGTTCGTAAATACTAAATCGTAGAAATAGCGTGACGGTCGAAGTTAATGCCTAGATAAACTTTCTAGGGCATTAATATTGTCGGTATTTAATAAAATTCATGAATCGTTTATTCATCTCGGATAGGACAAAGCTTTATTGAAGTTTTATGATATCCGTTGGTTTGAACGTAACGCGACATACGTTTAAGGGCTCATTGATAATTGTGTCACTTACAAGGTATCTAAGTCACATTCAGACAAAATTAAATTTGAAAGGGTCCATTAAGTAGTAGTTGAGTTATTGGAAGGTGATCGTTACACGCTGGAGGCTTTGAATTCTAAACGTACGTATAACTTTGCTCACGATAGGTTACCAGTAGTAATTGATGTAATTGATAAACTTGATGAAGACGACGATGATCAAATTGAACCGGTTGGAGAGACGCGAGTGAATTACTCTATCGGCCGTATTCGACCGTACCAGTAGTGGCTGAAAGAGATTGTGGTCTAAAAGAGACCGTACCGTGTAACCAAGGGTGGTGTACGTACGTGTATCCACGAGATGGATATGCATACTGTTCGGCTGGAGAGGCGTGGCGTTAGAGATCACTTACTTGGGGAATTACTCGGGGTTTTCTGTAAACTTGGTTGTAACTTGTTGTTGTAATAAAGTAAGTTTACAGTGTTGGTTGTGATAACGACGATGGTACGTGGCCATTTGTGAGGTATTTCTATGGAAGTTGTTGTAGTTTTGGATTAGTGACTATTATGATTCTGAATATACCATTCCATATTGGCCTCAGCAGAATGGAGAGGTAGAAAGGCAAAATAGAGACATTTTGAATCGTTTAAAAAAGGTCATTTAAAAAAAAGCACCTTTAAGTAAGTTTGTGGGAGTATTTAATCATGTACAATTGGCACATTCCACAACGGGCAAGTTACCATCGGAACAACTTTATAATCATCAAAACCGAGATAAGATTCCTTCTCTGGATATCTTGAATTATGGGGACATTGATATGGAAGTGAGAGATACAGAGGCAAAGACAAAGGTCAAAAGAAAAGAGGGAAGGAGTACGGAGACAGAAATGAGCTACAGAAGAGTTACAGACACAAATATAAATGAAGGCGAGAAAGTTTATATTAAAAACACGGAAAGGACAAATAAGCTTACTTTTGACTTTAACCCACTTCCCATACGGTAGAAAGCTCTAATCATGGCGACGTCACTATAAGAAATGATCAGACGGGTCAAATACAGCGAAGGAATGTAATCCATCGAAAAAAGATAGAGGGCAAATAGACTACTCTTCAGGAACCTGATCCGGTAGTTTCTGCTACCGAACTGAATGAGCAAAGTTAAGGTAGACCCCAAAGTGATACTAAAATAATTCATTTAACAAAGGAGGGATGTAGTGTATGCAAATACTTTGTCTCGGGTTTTTATGTATGAGTCGCTACGTCAGTGCCACGAGAGCCGTCGGCGAAAATGGACGTATTGCGGCGGTATACCTACGTATACGTATACCGCCAGTGATTCTGAGAGTGATAGGTGAAAAACATTACAAATACGAAAATCATTGAAAAATGCTACGTGTTAAACGTTATCTCGATTTATTTTATTTGGAAAATAATATTTTAATAAAACATTTTACCTGTTTTTAACCGACTTCAAAAACGGAGAAGGTTCTCAATTCGACTGTATTTTTTTTTAATAAAACATATTATGGAACTTTATGAAAAGAGAGCAGTAGCAAGGTAGTCTATGTGTACTGATAGAAATTCGTGCAACACATGTGTATATCTACATAATATCTCACTAATATTGCAATGAGAATTGAAATGTTTCAGGATTTGCGTGTTTGTTACTATTTCACGCATAAACTATTGGTTAATTTTGCTCAAATTCGGTACACAGATACTTTATGACCTGAATTAACATATAGGATACTCACTACGAGCCGAGAGGGCGGAGCCTCGGAAATGACCTAGTATTTTATAGTAAGACGCATATAATACAGAGTCCGTCTATTTTAATTTGAGCCTGGCAACCCTACTCGAGAGACAATCATCAGCGTGGAGATCTTAAAATAATACTCCATACAAGTTGATTCGCAAACCGAGACAATAAGTAAATAGTATTTCAAGTTCTTGTACAAAAATTAAGTGGTATTTAAACGGAATGTTATGCAATAGTCAACATATCGCTTCGGCTGAGGTATGCTTAAAGCAAACAGCTAATAGTACCGCGAAATGTTTGAGTATTAACCTTGTTCTTAAACGATAGAATTTGTGACAGAAATGTCATTGCTGTCAAAATGAAGAGTTGTAGTGTTTAAAAAGCAACATTTAAAAAAGTAGGTATTTAATAGCATGAAGATGGTGTAACTAATTTAGTCATACATAGATCGACTTATATATGTATACTTCTCAAAGTTGCTCTTATGGTGTACTAAAGTTAAGGTCAAATGAAAAAGGAAATACGTTTATAGTCCTTCTTATCAACTGACTTCAACTTATCTATTAATTTTTTATTAAAACTATATAAACCGGGAGGGTATAAGCAAATACCTTACAAATACAATGGAAACAGATGCTCCAGACTTCCTGCAGCCTCTCGTCTTGGAGCCCCACAGTCTCGCCTTCGTTGGAGCAGGGTGCACGACCGCCCTCTAGAATAGAAAAGGTAAATATAGATTTCGGTTTATCTTTTTTAGGTACAGGAGCTTGTAACAATGATAAATATCATTGACGGATCATAAAAAAGTATATCCGCGTACACGAATACAGGGATCCGACATGATACTAAAAAAATAAACATATGCATTTAAAGGAATGTAGCAGGGATAGCCGAATGGTTGAAACTCGGCCACTGATTTTTCTAAAATTATGTGCGTATTGAAATTAATCATCACTGCTTTACGGTGAAGGAAAACATCACGAGGAAACCTACACACCTGAGAGTTCTTTAAAAAAGTTCTCAGAGGTGTGTGAAGTCTACCAATTCGCACTTGGCTAGCGCGGTGGACTATGGCCTAAAACTCTCTCAATCTGAGAGAAGAACCGTATGCAGCAGTGGGACAATAATGGGTTGACGGAAGGAATGCACTACTGCCGCCTATTAACACCTGTAAACCCCAGAAAAGGTTACTCTTACCTGAGGTTGGCCACAGGCGCGCTGCTAATTCTGAGGGCTAACTTTAGTAGACTCCCTTTGTCTTTCCCTTTTAGTATTGTCCAATTTGCCACTATATGTCTAATTACTAACTTAGTAACATAACTAGCTAAGTGGCACTGATTTACGTATTGACTCCGCCTTTAACTTTACACACAGTTTTCTCGCTATTATTGTATAGAATTGGATTTCCCAAAAGACACAGATAACAAACTAATGTCCGGAAGTTCCTGTACAAAACTATAAATATCTTAATCGTAAGAAACAATCAATTCAGCAATCGTACGTTTGAAAAATTTATTTAAACTAGGAAAAAATAGTAGGGTTATTGATATTACAAATAATAATGAGAAATCTGATATTTTAGGTGATTAAGAAAAAAGGCAAAATGAGCTTTTACGATTAATTAAGTATATTGAATATTTCACCTTATTCATTTTCCTTTAAAAATATAACTACAACAAAAGATAATAATCGTAATCAAAGAGAACTTGCCACATGAGAATTCTGTTGCAAGGTACATTTGACTTTTTTTAACATTTATCTTAATTGCTACACGTAGGCATTTAAGCTTATTCTATTCACCTGTTTTGGTTTTATAATGTGACCGCCTATGCCAATTTGATTTAATTCAGCATGATCAAAGGAACGCATTCACTGCTCCAGTATTTGACAAGTATCTAATGCAATCGCGGGGGAGACAGACCGCAATGTTGTTGCATTGCTCGTTAATGTCATGGTATGCAACTGTTCCTATGAATTAAATTCGCATCAATGAAAATTTTGAAACGAATGAAAAGCGGCAATTAGTTTATAGTAAAACCACAACGACATATGAAAAATGCAATAAAATGTTTAATAATAATAATAATGATAAAATAGTTTAAGGGACAATAGTTTTTAAAAACAGTTACCAGATATAATTAAAAACGTAAAATCTATAAACTGTTTTAACTAAACGACTCTAGCTAAGGACATGTGTGTATGGTAATCATTTAAATAATATGTTTTCTAATTTATTTGATAAATAAAAAACTTAAGATAAATGGTACCTTATATCTTTCGAGATAAATCCAACATTCGAGTTCATCAGCAAATTAACTCAGACCGTAGTCTTTCAGTGCCAGGTTTAGCGGTAAACGTTTTAAAAAACACACGAATGAGTATTTTTTTTTAACTTATTGACAATTATTTATTAAAAACCTATAATGTCCACTAATACAAAAATAAAACCTAAAAATAGTCCAATAATACAACATTACCGGAAGCTTCTCCATTTTTTGTATGTATTTTTATATAATACGTTAAATCTATGTAATTAATCTAAGATCCCGCCAAAGAAAACACTGCCACAGAAACCTTATCCCACTATTGAAAGATTCAATGTGATCGACACCACTTGGAAGGGCGGGTTTTACAGTACTCTACCCGGGGGCTCATAGTGGTCTGTCTAATAAACTCTTAATGTATCATAGAAAATACAAATTTCAGTAAAATAATATGTACACTACACGCTTAATTTCAATATAACAAAACATTAACAATTGTTTCAAAAAGTAACTATTTAACCTCCGTCTTCAACGATGAACTGATTTGAACATGACTAGTGAATAATTACTTTGGAAATCTAGGGTACCTCTTAAAAACCCCCCTTAGTGCATACGAGCAGATTCGCGAGTGTAAGCTCGTATGTGTGCGGATGACACCTACGTTACGTCCCTGCGGACCGCGGCCGCACATCACGTGTTACCTTGATTTAGATCTCCGGATCCGCATTCCTATCACATATCTACCTAGCTTCAGGCGCCGCCACTCGTACGTCCTGCGTAAATATTTTGGTAATTAATTTGTGTGCTCGTCCCACACCAACTAACAAAATATTCCACCGACGTTAAATATGCGAAATATTTACTGACCATTATTAATGTGGTCTCATCTTGTGTTTATTAACATACGAGTTTCACCCTGCGGCCTCGTTCGTGTGCAACCCCGTGCATTGTTTTTAATTATTTCGTAGGAACTCTAAATTTTTCATCTGAAAAATCCAGTTCATTTACGTAGAAATTACATAGAAACACACGGACAAATATTAAGTAGTGATTTTTTTATGCTTTAAAACGCGGGAAATAAATTTAGTCGGTAATTCATATTTGGTATAGTAGAATAATTGAAAAACTATGTATCAAATGTATACATCTCTACATCTCATCTATACATCAAATCTATATATGTTTATGACTTATAAGTTCCGTTTAATATAAGTACATGAGCCTCCTCCCAAATCGATAAACACATACAAACTTTAACACTATTCATAGGCGTATATTCCTAACAAATATTTCGATTCTTCAAACATTTTTCATTTAGCGGACAAGTTATATTTACATTTCATAATAGCCGTATCTCATAGCAACGAGCGGTTCTCAAGGTTGTCGAATATATGAATAAATCGCTAAATTGTAAATCAACAAATTAGATATATTTTACTATTCAAGAATCAAATCATTGGTTGAGAAATTTCTAATCATATGCGTAGGATCTGTAGTCTACGTAGAACAATAATATGCTCTTTAGAGTGTACACTCTTGCAAATATGTATACACAGGTAATGATACACACATACTTATCCGAGCCATTTCAACTTATCCCTCAGGGGTTACAGTGCTGCTGTAGCCGACCTTATGTACGACTCTAATCCTATCTGGAGTCGATTACAGGTGTTAATAAGCGACAGTGACCGACTGTCATCTGCTGAACTGCTTATTCAGATGCTCATTTGCTACTTGAATTTAATAAAAAATATATATATATTCCCACGAAGCTATTTCCCACAACTCCGCTCGCTTGGGTAATGTAGCTCAGTAAAAAGTATTCTATGTGTTAATCCAGGCCATGAATAGTAAAATTAATAAAACTTGCTATTTTAAAAATGTATATTTGCAAGGGTTATCTCCCGCGGGTCCGCCCGCCTGGCTTAAACATATCATTCGTTATATCATTAATCCGGACCATAAACTATCTATATATATTTTTACGACCCACGTGATGGAGCGGTCACAATACCGGTCTGACACGCAGTGGCTCCCGGGTTCGATCCCCGGCCAGACAGACATCTGAATAATGAGTTTAGATTTCTGTTCTGGGTCTGTAAAAGATTAATTAACTCACGTACGTTTGTGAGAACGTATGTGAGTTTATTTCTTTCGAATTTATAATATTAGTAAGATATTTGAAGCGAGAATAGAGGAAATAAACCTAATTACAAATGGTAGTCTTAATAATTTTGCGTTTATAATCTCCTCATCCTTGAATTTGAAAACGGTTGAGAGAGTCCATCACGTTAGTCAAGTGCCAATTATTAGACAACTACTTTGAGAATGTCATATAAAACTTGCTAGCAATTAAGTGAAGACCTTTATTAAGGTTAATTCTTTGTACAGTTATAATTTTAAAGTTAATTATAATAATACGACAATATATTCATATGATCATTTGGGAACGTCCTTAGATTTTTTTCAACTTTTTTTCTTATAACCAATTTAAAATTTAAATTTAAATCATGATAAGGGATAACAATTCAAGAAATTAATTATTTTCATTAATTGAAGCTCTACATTTATATTTTTCACACAGAAATACGTCTATGTTTATAATGTGGCATGTGGCAATTACTTAGCTAATTAGAGAGCGTTATTTTCATGACTTATAATAGAAAAACTTCTATACCATTGCATTGTCCCCTTTAGTTCAAGAATTTACATAAGTACATGTTCATATCTGCAGGCTAAACCACAGATTAAATACTATTAGTAACTATATACGTAATCTACATTTATTGTTTATAGGTAGTTAGGTACCTACTTGTTAATACTGATTGTCGGGAAACAGACGATTGTATCAACGTTCCTTAAGAATCCACCAACAAGAACAAATCTTATTAATATTATAAACGCAAAAGTTTGTTAGAATATGTGTGGTTGGAACTCTTTGCGTAAAAACTACCGATTGGATTTGAATGAAATTTGGCACACAGATAGTTCACGGCGCATAGAGCATACATAGAGTTATGCATTACCCAAGAGGACCGGCGGAAAAAGGCTCGTATAAATGAATTTATAAAATAACAAATTCCGAACATACGGTAGTGTAGACCAGTATTAAGTCGTGTTATAATTAAAATTAATCAAAGAATCTTTTAAGCGATATAAAATCTGGCAGATTATTTAAAACAAGAAATTATGCAAATCACTCGTCATCCAGATGTTGTTTAATTTATGGTGATATTAATGAAATATTTTTGAAATTCATATGGCGCTTATGAGCAATTTTATTAATGGCGCCTAGATGAGGATATGCAGACGCTCTTATGTAACTGGCATATTTGGTATTTGTTATCACACAAATTCTTCGACTTTAAAAGTACCTAAACTACAGGTAGGTATTTCCTCATTCTTGACTAATAGACATTTGTCTTAAAATACATGTTTGTATTTCATTACGTTTTTTAGTCTCTTATAATAGGATTTGCAAATTGGACCTGCTTACATTTCTATGACAGTATATAATTTAAATATCTGTTACCTAACTAGCTTACTTTGATAATATAAATTAAGTAATGTGAAAAAATATTATTTATAAGAGCTGTATCGATGTTGTCTATTCTTAAGGATATTATTTCAGACCATTGTTTTTCCTAACCTCTACTCTCACGACAACTTACCACCTAATGGTTATTTTATGCAACAAGCACGTAATTTTATAAATGACTCCTTTTAAAAAATACTTTAAAAATGCTAGAAGAGCGGTGATACGCGAACTTATGGATTTTAATACGTAGTACATTTAAGGCTTCCATACAATATCAATCCACCTACGCTTTAAGTTAGTAATCACTTCCGAAATATCCACATGACTATATATAGTCAGTTGCATATTATCGGATCGTGACGTCTTTTGTACAGTGCAGGTAACCAATTCAGAAATCGCACCAAAAGTCAGTCATAGTCGCGCTGCTACTCATCTGAAATATATGTCTGTATTAAATACAATACTATCTTCAAGAGCAGAATACATTATACTTTCTACAAATATCGTAAAGGCAGTGTGACGCCAATCCAATTACTTTTATGTATAGTAAAGCTGATAATCACCTGTGTGTCTAAAATAACTAATTTTTCCATTTAGTGTCGATGCGAACAAGAATTCATGAGCGTTCCACACATCTATGTAAAATTAGTTGGAACGTTAGAGATACGTAACGAACTGTCGCTGAACACCTTACCTTGTGCGACCGGTAACCGTTAAGATATGTTTAATATGTATATTCTAATGTGAGAGCACTTTAATTATTCATGAAATATGTAAACACATTCGATCGTAAGCTTACTTGTATCGTTTTATAAGCCTCTTTTGACGTGCAAATGTGTAAGTAGTAATAACTTTAAATTAAATTGAACACGCACTCAGCCTACGTCACTGACCTGGGTAAGCAAAAAAAGGCAGAACTGGCAGAAAATAAACTAGGGCCCCAAATAATATATCTGGTTAATTTCTATTCCGAATGTGGGAGACATTTTCACTAGTTAGATTTATAGTTTGTAAGTCAGAGCCCGAGAGGCCCCCTGAGCTTGGGGACCCCGGTGCACTGTCCGTCTAGCCCCCCGGTAGCTACGCCGCTACATGCACTTATTATTGAGGACAATTGGGGTTCAGAGGTAGCTATGCATAAAGTTAAAGAACTAACATTAGGTACGCACCTTTTCCTAATCAGTGTTGTTTTCAAACGAAATATATATTAAGTAGACATTATTTTAAAATGGAATGTAGTATACTCTGCTACTACAAAACGACGTCTTAAAACTGCTGGAAGAATTATCATCGCGCACATTAAATTAACTATAAGTGTTTATTTATGTTGTATTGTATCCTCATACTTCCATTTAACTAATTAGTAATCACCACGATAATTATCACGAGCCAAAATAAATTACAGACAATATTGTTGTAAAATGTATCATCAGATCAAATTCGTATTAAGAATGTGAATACGAAATTTAATACATCAGACCACCACGGTTTGGATTCGTCAGAATTATACGAAAATTATGTCAGTGCAATTCCGTTGTCCAGCTTCTGTCTGTCTGTGTTTGCATCTTACTCAATAAATTCTTGACCGATTAAGCTGAAATTCGATATAGTTTAATTTAGACTAGGCGTTGCAGTCGATAGTGTACAACAATTTGCGACAAATAGTTGAGATAAAGACAAAGGTACTTGGTTGCAAAATGTTTATCTAAGTATATTATTACTTCATGTAACAGTAAATTTCAATATTTATGTTGCAATTCCTCCTAAATATTGTGAAATAAAGAGCTTTATATAATATTTAATTGTACTGACGGTGTAATAAATAGTAATTTCACGAAATGGCACTTGCCGACTTAACTATTACAAACAATTCTGATTTATGTAGTCTATTCCAAGGTGTAGGAGGTTTAAATTCAAGCTTTAGACTTTTCTATCTATAAAATAATATATATATATATATATATATATTCGGATTCTGTATACTC
>DWTU01000333.1:0-18364 GCA_018251515.1 Cecropterus confusis | reverse complement strand
ACCTGATGGTAAGTGGCCTCCGCCCATGGACATCTGTAATCAACCTTAGAAAAGACTAGAGCCTTACAAGTGGTTTCCCATAGATGCGTTGCTACCTACTCGAGTTCCCTGACGACTAAGTTGGGATGCCTCGGATAAGTATGACTCGCTTACCACAATCTTCAGACCAGAAATCAGCAGCGCATAACACTGCTGTTATTTTAATGTACACTTATAAACAAGGTTATATTTGTTGGTTTAATTTAGGGGTGAGTTTGGTTGAGTGTAAGCGTATTGTTTGTTAGTTAATCTTAGGGATAGACAAGAAATACAACGTATTGTCGGTTTGTTTTCTCATTCAAAACACGCAATGATGTAAACACGCGTAATATGATGAAAGCGAAATATCTTTAGGAATGACTGTAATTTGCGACAATTCATTACAATAAACACCTCATATTGATAAGAAAATCAGGTATTTATAATAGGTATAAATGTATTACAAGATTGTAGAAATATTAATAGGAGTATGGACTAATGGTTTGAGAACCTCTGATCTAATTTGTCCTTATTTTGTTACACAAATAACAATGTTTCATATACATGTCGACATCAAAGTCTCCGTAATGCGCGAGCCGTTAATAGTTTTGAAAGACTCACAAAATAGACAGGACGTTCTAATAATAATCATACATCTTTTCAGATAAGCATGAAAAGAAAACTGGGTACGAAGAAGCCTTAGGAATTTCGACTCCGAGCAAGGAAGTAGTATAGTGTTATATAACATGTTATTATAATTTGCAATTACTCCGATTCATTTTCACACGCAGTTTCTGTGCAATCGTTTGTTCGAACAATTAGTATATTTTATTAATGTTAGGAACACTTAAATGTATACATATACTTAGGCATTGTTTTCATTCATTTCGAGCGAAACGTGTCCATTTAAACGATATATTTCTATCAGTATAGATTAAAGGAATATATGTATAATTATGTACAGTTTTATTAAAAATATTTGAGATTTATGCAAAAGTGGATTTTTATTTGATTGTTAGTAATTACTTAACTTTCTATAAGAACTGTAATATGTAAAGTTAACTTCCGCATTCGCCTCCGCTAAGATGGCCTCCGTTACAAACCTATTAGAAACTATCGATGGACGCCGACAAATCCATTTTACCATCATCGACGATCGATCGATTGGTCTGGTAACAACCTAATTGTTCTTACACTCATAAAGACCAATTCTCAAAAGAATGCCTTATGGAAAGATCAATTTCCAAAACGACTTCTTCGAAAAGGAAAATTAACAAAATGATAACTTACAAGAAAATTGAAATTGAAAATATTTTTACTTTTGCATTATTTAAAAAAATTATTGCTTTCAAATTATTTGTAAATAAACTGATTTAATTTGGCAACCGGTCCATGAGAGACTGAAGGCCTGAATGAAATAGACACATTTTTTCCAGTGTAAAAATATATATAAACAGTTAAACCAAATTATAAAGCAAAATAGCAATATTTGTATAATACTAAGTTTGATATGAAATACAGTTGTACAGAGTTTCTAAGTTACGGTCTTCGTTTTCGTCGTCTGCCGAGGTAGGGACACGTATCACCATCCCTGCCGCCGCCGCCGCCGCCATCACCTCTTTTGTAACTGAAAGCAACCTACAAAATAATTGCATTTTATGCACTGTGTCGTATAAAACAAACTCCTATCTATTTCATGTGCGCACTAGTCAATCAGCTTCAACAATTATTCCTAATTGTCGCAATTGGTTCAATTGACGATCGTTAGTACTATGCACTATTTAAACGAGACATTAATATGACCATAGGTTACCGTACCTAACGGAACTCTAAAGCTTTCGTTGTTTGTTGTCTGTCTCATATTTAAGAATGATTATGAAATTTATATAACTATAGACGGGAAACAATGAAATTTAAAATTTAGTACGGAACTCTTGCTGTACCAATTATATTTTATTTATGGCCGAACTATCTATGTCACCTGCTTCTATACTTGACTCTTAAACTTAATTGATGTAATTTTTAGACAATCTCTAGGAGATTTCAATCTAGCTCTAGAAGCTCTGGAAACCATTTTTTATAATATCCACTAATTTATGGTACTGTCTAAAAACATGATGAATCTACTTACAAGTGGGATACATCTCCATGCATTAAAATTACATAACATTTACTCAATATATCCAAACTCACCTAACAACCTTTAAAAATACACTATAAAGCAGAATGAAAAGAAACTACATTTATAAACCGAACATGATTTATTACAATACGACCATACTCAATAGGCGACAAATAAATATCACTTGGGTACAATTAAGGTAAGTTGTTGTTGTACTTTGACATTACACAAAAATATTGCATATAAATACTTTTAACAAACACAAACTTAAAACGAAATATTTCGCTATATACAAAGGAACATATGAAGTACATAATGTACAAAATACTCTATTATTGCAATGATACACGCAACGGGTACAGCCACTTAGGCGCCCTCAAAATAAATAGATAGTTAAAATATTTTAATATCTTTTATAAGATAAAATGGTTTGTAACTATAAATTTAAACGGGAAATATTAGAGTAACACTGATACATGAAGTATAGTTAATACCCAAATTTACTCTAAATTAACTATAACATTGAGACTTATATTAAAACATACAAATCAACTTCAATTTTTGATAATATTATACGGACCGGAATATCAAAGTACTGTTTAATACTTCCCAAATGTTTAAATAGAAAACTAACTACAAAATATGTAATACATTGCTTATTCTACAGGTGAAAATTCAATAAATAGTGGGATGATAATGTTTACTTTTAGTTTTATTGTTTTGAACATGTGCCTGTTGTTCTAGAGTATATTAAAAAGTCAGTATTTGGCCGAAGATGTTTATAATGTTCGTGTGTACAATACATACATTTCCCCATACAAATTCTAACTCAATACAATGCATTAAATAGGTATTGGCGGCAATAATGTCTTGAACTTACTATAATAACATTACTCGAATCTAACAACGAGATATTTCAAATAGAAGAATAATTTAACATTCATAATCATGTCAAAAAAATAACCATGACATCTAGGCTTAACATTAATTAGGTATAATACAATAAATTAAATACAAACCACTAATTACACAAGCAGTGTTCGACGACAAGTATTCGAAAAGATTAAATGAGATTAAGATAACATGTATTCTAATGGAGGTTTGGCTACGTGTAACAATACTGATGTTTTACTTCTCGAGCATGTATTTAGGGATGTCGAATTTAACCTCGACGCCGGCTTTCTTCGCGAGGGTGACGATCTCGGAGAGTTGGACGACGAGCTTCGCGGCCTCGTCCAGGTCATCGCGAGGTACGATGCGAAGCCCCGAATCGGCTATCAGTTTTCTGGCTTCGTTCACCTTTGTGCCCTGTTTTAAACATCATTTTGTTAGAAAATCGTTTAAAAATACAGATTCTGCACGCACTGATATTATAATTCGCAGTAAAGAGATAAAATTAATAAACCAACATAATTTCTGAATTTAGCTGCATTTCTAGCTATTTTATGGCAGAAGTATTTCTGTCCGAACCAGGGGGACCTATGGTCTGAAGAAGACAACGGGAAAATGCTGGTTTCAGAAGGTACAGGACCGGTTTGAGTGGCGCCATATAGGGGAGGCCTATGTCCAGTAGTGGACCTCAAAAGGCTAATGCATGGATGAATGGCCTGTAGTGCGATGTGCTATTTCTGTAGCATAAAATATAATGGAGTTGCAATAAAAAACAAAAACTTATTAAAACCTACCTGAAGTCGCACAATGACAGGAATTTGAATATTCAGATTCTTAGCAGCGTTGATGATACCCTCGGCGATGACGTCACACCTCATAATACCTCCGAAAATGTTGACCAATATGGCCGACACCTTAGGGTCCGATAAGATAATCTTGAAAGCTTCCTGGAATTAATTAATAATACATTTTCAAATTACTGTTATACATTATCAAAGTTGTACATACTTTCATAATCTCAATTAATGAGATATCAATTTATAATTATCCAATCATTGTAGTTGCATTCGGCACTTCAATTAACAATCGAAATAAACATTTTAATCATGAATACTAGCAGCAGTTACAGTTCCGTTTCCATATTTATATATTATCACACTATTAATTTATTTGCAAATCATATTTTCTGTACATCCAAGGAAGCTCATTGGAAAATAATGTTAATTAAATAATAGTGGAATGTAGTCAATATAAATAGTAACACACTTACTAAAATGTGTGTTAAATAACTACGTATATTTATGCATTATGATTATAATAAAATAATAATTATCTCACCGCGACAGCCTGGGCGGTGGCGCCGCCGCCGACGTCGAGGAAGTTAGCCGGATCGCCACCGTACAGCTTGATGATATCCATGGTTGCCATAGCGAGACCGGCGCCGTTCACCATGCAACCAATGTTTCCTACACGCAAAAAATAGTATAAACACCTAAATGAAAGCATATGTTAATTAAAAGTACTAGGTTACGTTAAGTGGTTATAATTCGACCATGATCATTATAGAAAATGAGAGTATTTATAAGTATGAGAAGTTCGCTTAAGAGTCGATATTCGACCAGTATCGTCTTTCAAATTATGTAATTCATAAAAAAATATGGAATATTAATTAAATAACAAAACAAGATAATTTACCTAACTGTTTAGTATTTAGCTTATTCCTATTACCATGATATAACGTTTAGATTAATTATGAGTACATGAGGTTTATATAAAAATATTGCATGGGTTTCTTAGTTATTTATCTCTACATAAGACATAAATTTATATGATTCAGTAACAAGAAATTTTATGAACACATTTTAAATCAATTTCAAATAATATCGATTTTGCTCAGTGAGTTTCAAAGTAAATAAATATTGTGTATTTATAGACTCAAATTTCTTTTCATTCAGCGCATGCGCTTAAAGTACGTATTTGGCACTGTTCATACCGTCTTTAATCGAGGAAAGGTCAGGTGACATTTACTTTACAAAAGATACCTAAATAAACGACGCAAGATTTACAATGCGGGCACATATTGCCCACATTGTCATTCACCAACATTCATAATGTAGCAAATGTGTTACAGTTGCTTGAACCAATGCAAAGTATAGCATGAAGCGACTCACTAAACTGATGAATGATATATGAATGTATAGAGAAAATTTACATTGGGGGCCATCTTTCCCTATCACGCACGTTTGTAACCATGTGCGGTAAGTTCACTTACCTGCCACTTGTATACTATTGTTTGAGAGATACTTCTCTCATCATGTAACGCGGGACACAGAGATAGAAGTAATTTTAAAAGCATGCGGATGCAACACACGCAGATGTAAACCCGCGTGATAAGAAAAAGTTCCTAATAAAATATTTGAATAGACAAAAAAGTTACACGAAAGTAATACCATACCGTCAAGAGCAATGTAGTTCAAATCGAATTTGGCAGCTTCAATTTCCTTGGGGTCTTCTTGAGTTATGTCCCTCAATGCAAAAACTTCTTTTTGTCTGTAGTGTGCGTTATCATCGAATCTTAACTTGGCATCCAAGCAGAAGACTGTAAAAATGCATTTACATTTATTCTATACCCAGTTAAAAATTCTCAAAGGAGTGTAAAGTCTATTAATTCACACTTTCCAGTGGATGAACTATGGCCGAAAATTGGGAGGAGACTCACATCCAGTAGTGGGATAGCAATAATGGGTCAACAAGAGTTTTAACATTTAAACATATTTTATAACAAAAAGCAATATATAAAAACTTAAAAGGAGATTTATTTAAATAGTGGCGTAAGTTCTAGTTACCGGGGCATAAGGCTGATGATCTTATAGGAAATAAATATTTAATGCATAACAAAAAATATGAAGTGTTTATGTTTGTCCTATATCGCATTGATTATATTTGTCATTTAATCATTATAGTTGCTATTAATTACATTGATAACAAAAGTGATTTATAAAATTAAGCACCGTCAACCCATTATTGTCCCACTGCTGGTAAAATTAAGCATTGCTTAAGAAGTACAGCTAGGTTGCCCACCCCATTCTGCCCTTAGTATGGGATGCAATAATTAGTTTTGAACTATTATTAATTAATATTAGTATCAACTTACAATTTCCACTGAGAGCATCCTCAGCATAAGGGTTCACTTCAATTAGCAGAGCATCCTTTTTCAGGAATAAGTCGTACATTTTCTTCATTACATCACCAGCCTCAGCAGCTCTTTCTTGGAGACCAATCTAAAATAAAATTAGTTATATAATATTATAATAACTGGTACTTGAAATAAGTCAAGACTTTGGTAAGTAAACAAGATTTTCAATGTAAAAGCCTTGAATCAAGGTTCGTTGTGGTCAAAGTGAAAGTTTCAGTTAGAATACGATTGCTAATTAGAATTTTTCGAAGTTATAAATTAATTTTTTATAATTCTCAAAAACAATTGTTATATCTATAGTTACTATAGTTAATTGCATGTTGCCAGAATATTGCATATCATATTGCATATCTTTTGCATATCTGAAAAAATGCACCACATTTTTCAATGAGACCAACCTTAATCTAATCATTCTTAAGTTCCACTACCTCAAATTGTGTAGAAATATTCCATCTTAGGTATTAGCAAGCTATAGAAATGAATTTTTCACACTTCAAATCATAGCAATATCATGTAGAGTTCTTACTTTGGTGTATTCTTGTGCATAAATATGTGAAGAAACCTACCTTTTCAATAACCCGGTTAACTTGTTCATCGGTGATGCCTGTCTTAATGTCAATTGGCTCATAAGTAATGGCATCTGGGTTTTCTGCAGCTACATCCTCAATGTTGACACCACCCTGAGATGATGCTATGATCACTGGGCCCTAAAAAAGTAAATGTTGTTGCTTAGTATTATCTTCCATTATGTTATGCACTATTTCCAATAATCAGTTAAGTACACCATTACTTTTAATTTATTACTATAAATTTGTTCACACACAATTAATTTTAAAAAATATTATTAATGCTTAATTAATAATATTTGACAAAACTTAAGAACTTTTGTTACTCAGTAACAAGCTTTTCACACCTTTTGGCATGTTATACTAAAGTATGTAGATACACTTTATATATATTCTTTAAGAAGCATGCACATAAGTACAAGGGTTAAAATTTGATGTACTAAAAGCCACTAGGAAATTCTTATACAGATATCTCTAATTATAAATAATGATACACACATTAAAACTGCGCTCCATCATGATGGCAATGTAGAATTCCCTGCGTGGGAACTTCCTTTCAGTCACCATCACCATGTTGCATATCCTTCCACCTGCACCTGTTTGCTTCGTGACCAGGTATTGCTTTAACATCTTCCCAACAATATCACCGGCTACCTCGGGCCTGTCGCAAACAACATATTTACATGATTATATTACATTAGCTGACTAGTACCCATGCCTCGCTTCTTTAAATATTGCATCACCATCTTCAAATAGTGCAAAATATTGTTCTTGCGTGATTGAGTAACAAACAGACACACACCATCTTATTCTTGTAAACATATGATGATGTGTTTAACATATATTGTCTTATTGTATTAATAAAATGTACAATGTTATAAAACATATGAGTCAGATATTAAAGATAAGCATACAAAAAAAATAAGCATGACATTCACATTATTTAGTTTTAGTTGGACTTATCCTTTTATTACTTTACGGAACTAGCAATCATAACCAGAATGCACCTAATATTAAGTGATCACTGTCATATAGAAATCCTAACTAGAGACATCAGATTGATTGATTGATGTTTTGCTACTCTTAAGGAAAACACATCAAACATAAAATAACAAAAATCAATCATCTCTAATAAGAAAAACCAGACTGCATTTCAGAAATATACAAACTTACTTGTCAACCATTCTGACACCACCTTTAAGGCCATTCTTGAAGGAACCCCTGCCCCTGCCTCCTGCAAGAACCTAAAAAATATGTGTTGATTAACTTTCTGACAAGCTTTAAATATGGAAATAGGTGAGACTGTTATATAGCTGGATTGTTTCATTTTTAAGAAATGATACCTGTGCTTTAAGAACAATGTCTTTGGTGTTGAGATCAGTGGCAAACTTGACTGCCTCTTCCTTGGTCTTCGCAATGTTGAACTTGGGGACAGGGATTCCATTATCGCGCAGCAGTGTGTAGCTCACATACTCGTGCACATTCAAGTGCCGTACTTGCTGCTTGCTTGGAAGGCTGGATGCTGCTGTTGCTGCCAACAACTGTGAATAAACATTGCTAATAAAAACTACAACACTATAAAACGCTTTCTACACTCATAGCCCCACACTAGGATTTTCTCCTGTGGTGGGGTTACCATGGACACATAAAGAAGTACACACAAACACCCAGATCCAGAACTCATTATTCAGATGTCTGGTCTGGCCGGGAATCGAACCCAGAGCACGCAGCTTGTCAGACCGGTATGGTGACCGCTCGGCCACGTGGGTCATCAAAAATATCTAAAATCTAAAAATAGTCTGATAAATATCAATTAATTGAGAAAATCCATAACAATCTCACAGGTAGGAGCATGAGTCTGATGTGGGCATTATAATACCAGTCAGCTCTCCTGTATTTTGCTTCAAAGTGTATGGTAAGAGAGATGTACTTACCTGCACTCCTTAGAGGTTACATATCTTTGGCCAGTCTCAGGTGGGACTCCAACTCTATCTAGGGTTGATTACAGATGTCAATAGACAGCAGTAGCCCCTTACTCGGATGGATGGCATGATTGTTTGGTACATCTATGTTTTATTAAAAAAAAAAACCATTTTGCGCTAATTTGTAGTAGTTGATATTCGTTTTTAATTTTAACGACATAATTATTGGCGAAATCTCAATCAGGTCAATCAAGAAGTAAATAATGTCTATAATGTAATGAAATATCAATTGATTCGAACCTGAGCGAGGCTAAATACTAAAATCTAATACTTCTCTCAATACCATCTTAAAATAACATTGAGGTCGCCTTCTAAGTGATACACTGTCAATGCGAAGTTCAAGTTTACTTTATATATAACTTTTTATAGCATTAACAAAACAAATAGACGTCATTCAACAAAATCAGGTGTAAAGTACAGAAATATATTAAAAATGAAAAATAAACACTGATAAGCACGAATGATGACGTAATTACACATTGAAAGGGACAAGGTCGAATACATAAATGTAGTTCAATTTAGTCAATTTAAAGAGTTTTTATTCTTTGATTATGTAACATGAAGGCTAGTTTGGGGAAAATTACGATTATGTACAAAACTTTAAAATAGTTTGTTAAATACACACTAGCTTAGCAAATATGTTGCCAACAAGGACATTGAACGAATAATTAGACCCTAACAATAAGTCTAATAGATCTCATTACCTTTGTTCCATTTTTCAAAATTACTGTTTCAGCAAGACCAATTGAACGAGGTAGTAAAGTCGCCATTTTTCCACTAGTTTCCTGCTTGAAGGAGAATTTTGACTCTTCGTGTAATTTGAGTGAAACAGTGACTATTAGAATGTGTCAACTATATGTCAACTAAGTTTGACAATGACATTCTTAATTTTTAATGCTGGCAAGGAAAATTTGACTTATTTGTTTAAAAATAGCTCCACAAAACAATGACTAATATAATTCAAATGCATTGATAAATATCCTTCACTTCTTAGTGTATTTAAAACACAAAACTATAAATATTATAAAAAGAAGTCCCTTGGACGCGACTTTCTGTCCGTCTGAACGCTTTGAATACAAAATTTTGTACTTACTGAGAAATAAAATGTATGGGAATGTTTAATGTAATTTTTTTGAATATTTCTCGTTTTATTTTTAAAAAGTTATTATTGTCATTTTAATCATTAGGTAAAATACTTTCGATATCAGTTTAAAGTGATATCTGTTATAGTTACGGAAGAATCGTCTGTGCACACTGAACGATTATACCTGGTATAAACCGGGCGATGTAGTAATATTATAAAGCTAATGTTGAGTTTGTCTTTTTGGTTGAACGCGCACGTGAAAAGGTTATAGGCTATATAATATCAGGCTATGTTCGTTTTTTTCATACGTAGTAGCGGGACACAAGACAAAACACAAACGAGACTAAGTGAGCGCTAACGTGCGGACGCTTCACAAGCGCTTGCGGCAAATTCCCTTTGTGACTAAAAACCGACACCCGATGGGATCGGCTCAGATCGCTTGCTAGCCTCTACAAGCCAAGGCAAACGCTCCATCCACACGTTTGAATTTGTGATGGCTTGTTGAGGCTTAGCGGATGCAGCATTAAAAATAGTACGCGCAGAGTAACTGAAATACTTTATATTATAGTACGTATATTACTACGTACAAAGTAGGAAGTACGTACCCATATATTATGTACTCTGTGGGTACGGGTAGTGCAAACGTTATAATAATGTTCTATAATTAGTAATGTTGATAAATGTTACAAGATTGGCAAACTGAGAAATATTTTTAATAATTCTATTTATTATGCTTAAATTATAACTGGAGATTTTTGGTGAACATTATTTAATAACATTAATATATAGGTACAATAAAAAAATGTACTATTGTATTAATGCAGTTTTATTATGAAGTGGCACATTGTCAATATTTTTATTTTTCTCATCACTCCACACACCATTCCCAGAAAAGTAGTGATTCTTTTCAAGTAAATAAAGCATCAAACTTAATTTTTGCATATTACTAAGTTTCCCTAAATCTAAAAACTCCTGTAAATACAATGGTTGGTTGCTCTCACAGCTCTTGTTAACTAGAATCATAACTTCCTTAATCTTATTCCAAGGATAAAGTAAAATTGGACAGTTTTCATAAATATCTTGCGGTGAAAATTCACTGGATAATTTTTCATACACATATTTTACTTGAACCAAGGGTATGTTTATCCAGAATGGATGTCTTTTGACTCTCTTCCGTATATCATTCATACTATAAGTATTGCCTAGGAACTGAGATATACAAAAGACTAGATCTTTGCCCTTACCCAGACGGTCGCCGGGTGCCTTTTCAAATACTTCATAGTGTGCTGAACTTCCAGATAATATGTTCAAGCTTAGACATTTCTTGTTCATGTTGTACAAATTTCTTAATCGTTGCATTGCTGTGTTGTTATAAAGAATCATTTTCAAAAATCTTGGATGATTTATGAAGGTATTGAATTCTGGTATGCTTGTTGCTTTCTCCAGCCTTTCCTTCACAGTTTGTGGGCCAAGAGTGTAGATTTGAAAACATCTTGTTTGTGCCTCGTTACTAATACCATATTCTTCAAGGATTTTCCTAATTTCTAGTAAAGATGTATAGCTTTTAACTGCCAGTTTTGGATGCCTTCTTATTATTTCTTTTATATCAATTCCACCAATAGTTCTAAATTTAAAGATAATCTGCTTCAAATTCTCTGGATCGGCGTGTATTAGATAAAAATTGGATTTTATTTTTTCAGCAGGCATTGAAATTTGTGTCTGTAATATTGACAGTGTTTCATTTATTACTGCTAGTGGACGATGTTTGATAGTTGGGTATATTTTGAGACCTCTTGAAAATTCAATCTCTGTTACATCTAGTATCAATTCGAGATACCTTTGGATAATTTTGAGCCGTAGTGAGAATAATGTAAGGTTGTCCACATCACCATAGACCAAGGTGGTCAGCGATGTAGGCCATTGCGTCATACAATTTGCTAACTTATTTTCTATATTAACAAGTCTTGAAATAACACCTGACTTCTTCAGTTCTCCGATACTCTTTTCTTTTATTAAGGACATGTAGGAAACTAAATGTTTAACTGATAAATTTAATATGCCACACTCTTGCAACACTTTGTATCTGAATTTTAATGTGACGGGTAATATGCTACAGATTGTGGGTTCATTCACAAGCACATCACTGGGAAATCCCAATTCGTTAACAGTTTTTACCAAGTTTTTAATTTCCTCTCCGTTTAGACTTTTTACACTTCGATTTTTCATTTGAAGGAATCGAGCTTTGGTTTCACTGACATTCAAATATTTGCATAGATCTTGTAAGCTTTTTTCATCTTGACAATAATGTCTAATAGTCACTTGTATTTGTATTACGGAGCCGCGATTCAGAAGACGGCGATGAAAGCATTTTGTTAACAATAGTCGTAATAGCATTGTAACTGATTGACAAAATCACATTAGTATGGATAACTTCGATTATTTGTATGGGTATACTGTTCATCAATATATTATGGGTAAAATGACCTTCTGATTGTGAATTAATTACAACCCTTGCTGCTAACGAAAGACTATATAATTACTTAAATAGCCATATTTAACTTAATTTTAAATTAAGTGGAAGTATATTGGCAAAAATAAATAGACATCAAAAATATGACATTTTGACAACTCGTTCACGTCAGTGATCAGTCAGTGTCAAATTTCATCAACATTGCCATATTACATTCGAATGTAATTAATTCTTTTTAACAAAATATTTATAGTTAAATATTCTTTTCTTCTTTCAAGAGAGGAAATCAATTACTTATGCAATAAAACAAACTACTCGTTAAACATTGGCGCCGTAACTATAATATAACTATTATAGGCAGAACTTTCGAAATTCCCAACCATTCCCGCCCACATTCTCAAAAGATAGACGTCAAATCAAATATTTCAAACTTCAAAGTGACAGTAATTTTTGGGTGTGTTGTGTTTGTTAGTGACAACGATCTTTATTTCTTTTATGTGTTATTTACCATAGTTGTAACTGAAAATGGGTTTGTCCAAATCAAAGACAGGTCTATTTGCTGTCGGCTTCTATATATTTGCTTCAATATTTATCATCGTTGCGTTTGTAAGTCCTTACTGGCTGGTAACGGATGGTAAACTGAAGAATCCGAAATTTGTGAAAATAGGTGAGACTGAAATCTAAAACCGAACGATGTATGTTTATCATGTTCAACATGTAACGATTATATCTTTCGATTGCAGGTCTATGGGAAGTATGTTTTAACGGTTTTGAGGAAGTACATCATTGGTATGACACTGTCTTCACTGGTTGTTGGTGGATTTTTGAAGAAGAGTACTATATTATACACGATGTACTCTTGCCTGGATTCTTCATAGCTACTCAGTTCTTCTTCACAATCACACTTTGTTGTGTGTTGGTGTCAATTTTCTTGACTAATCTGTATGTGAAGAAAGACAAAGATGATGATGGATATGTGACTCTCCTGGTTACACTGGGAACAGTTCTCGTTATTGGTGGTGAGTTATTGGTGGCCAATATCCATATATCTATACCGATGCAGGAAAGCCAACACTCGAAAAAAAAAATGAAATTTATTTTATATACTTAATACATACAATCAATTATACTAATTTTCAAATAGTTTTATAGATTAAATATACAAATTTTATAATTTTAAATTCAATATTTTACTACATAAGATACTATCGATCGATTTATAACTGTAATACTTTTTTGGATCTGATATAAAGTTGCATTTTCAAGATACCAGAAGTGTGCCCTCCTGCACCAATATGATTTACCTTTTTATGGATGAATGATGATGATGATGATGATGAGTACCATCTGATTTATTAATATTTGATAATCTTCACGTATTTTCCAGTCTGGCATAATATTTTAGCACAAGCCACATCAACCTGTAGTATTAATATTTATATTCCTTTCCTATTTATCTATCCTTTACCAAACTCACCTGATCCTTGTCCTTTTCTCATTTTATCGATTTTTATTTGTTAAAATTGAATTTTCCCAGTTTTGTAAGTACAAAAAGCCATCACGTAACAAAAATATATAGGTGATAAAAAGAAAAAAAAAACAATTACATTATTTATTTGAATTTATTGTGTCTGAAAACTTATGTTAAGCAGTTTTAAAGATATTAATGTTATATATGTCTGTGTTTTTCGATTTTTTTGCATTACAACATGACAAACTCATTTTCTTTAATTTTCTTACAGGATTTTCAGGTATCATATCAGTTGTCACTTTTGGAGCCAGAGGTGATGGTCGAGACTGGATGCCCAACTGGGAACATAATGACCTAGGCTGGGCATTTGCCCTAGGAGTTATTGGTGTGATTTTTCTATTCCCAGCTGGGATTTTATTCCTGGTGGAGGCCAGAGTACAGAAATATAAGAGGCTTCATGAAATGCAAAGCAGAGAACCGTCTTCCTATACTATGCAAGAGAGAAAGGCAGCATACCCTGGACACACAGACATATAATTTTAGCCATCACATATATTTTTGACTTAATTTACAAAAATTAATATTCAGTGATTGTTTAGTATGACAACTAACATAAGCTTTACATTATTATAACTAGTAATGACTTTACATATATATCCGTCCAAAAAAAGATCTGCTAATATTTCCGTCCAGGCAATACTAAGAATCTCAAGTATGTAATTAATTACTTATAATCAGAAAAATATAGAAATGTGTAAAAACTTAAAAAAAATGTGCAAACACTGGTCAAGACTTAAACACAAATACCAACGTGTAATATTTAAATAATGTAGGTAATAAGGATATTTTCTTTTAACATTTCAATAATTTTTATTAGTGACATAATTATATTTATATTGTTTCAAATGACGTTTTATGAAAATAATTTCTTTTATGCACGACCGAATTCCCGACTTCGTAAATGCGTCATTGAATGTATGGGAAACATATAAAATATATTTAAGACCTACAAAAGCATTTGATAAAAAAGCAACTTTAATAAATGTAGGCATGTAGATAAAAAAATTGCTTATAAAAAATATTAAACCAATAGATTTGTGCCTTATTGTGTAAGATAACATTTAATGTGGTATTAATATTCTAAAAACTCCACTGATATGTATTTGTACCTGTAGTGTTATATTTTTGTTGATAACTATGCGCGGTAACTTCAGACTGAGCACGATGACTTAACAATGGAATATTTGATAAATATAAAAGAAAAAATAATTTATGGACTAAATATGTTAACAAAATAATATTTCTTCTTTTGAATGAAATAAGGACGATATTTAACCATCGAAGGCTCTTGAATGTGAACTAGCATTGTCAGATTTTTCAACTTGGGATATTGAAACTGATAGTAGAAAATCGTATATAATCAGAAGTTTTTAAATATTTATCTTTTTATTTAAGTTTAAGTTCCGTTCACGTGTCAATAGATAGCAAAAATAGCCATAGAAAATCTATTTTATTACCCTATCAATCGGCCTTATTTACGAGTTATCTTCGAAAATGGACAGCCTATCCCGCGCAGACATTTAATTTTGATTTAAAAATCAGGTCGTCTGGCAAGGCTGATGTGAACTACGATAATTAAAAGTAAGTGTCATTGATTTTTATAGATAATGCTTATCTTATATAATTTTACATGTTTTTTGTATCTTTAATATAAGTACTGTGTTTTACAATAAAGTGTTTAATTTAAATGGAGTACTTAATTAATTTAAATCTTGTACCCAAGTATCAAAGTGTATTTCTTTTATATTTGATGTCAAATGAAATTGCGAAGGCACTGTTTCTTTACAAAGTAATGCATGCTTAGCTGCCTCAAATCCTATGGAAATACATTGTTGCTCATCTAAACCTAACAGTGTGCCGTGTATAAATCCGCTCGAAAAACAATCTCCCGCACCCGAAACATTTTCGATGTTTGTTAAGATTTTTACTGGATACAATCGCACACGTAAACGTTCGGTTCCATTTTCATTGATTCTTTGAGCCGTCACGACACCTTTAGATCCAATAGTTACAATCAAAACATTAATGTATTCTGATACAATTTTGGATAAGTCAATAATTTCGTCAAGTTGTATTCTAGTGTTCACCATATTATTAGGTTTTATAAAACCAGCCATGGCTCTCAATTCAGATAAATTAGGCGATGAATATGCTAGACGATGTACTCCACGAAGTGCTTTTATTGCTTTTCGTCGATCAGTTGGTTCAAAGAAAACTGCAACAAGAAAAGTTTTATTAAGCAGACATTATCCATCCTAAATATTAGTGCTACTTATTGTTTTAGAAACAGATTCACCAGATTGGGAACGAACATCTAAATACATATCTTATACATATATACATAGGTATCCTTTACCGTAGGGACATGATTGCTGGGACGGATTAGTAACTTAAAAATCTTACTAATATTATAAACCCGGCAGTTTGTGAACATGTAATGTTTGTTTTGTTACTCTTTAAATTAAAGAGTACGGGTCGGATTTTGTTGAAATTTGGCGTATATAGTTTATGACATGCATTAACACGTGGGATACTCATTACAGTGGTAAACGTGAGTGAAGCGGGCGGAGCCGCAGGAATAAATTGGTATGTAAATAAAGTTGTAAGTAGACAGGCGCTGTATGTAAAGCATAACACTACTTCGTGGTCGTACCCACTACGATCATCATTGAAATTTCAATTTTACTTTCATACTTTCCGCGTGGCGGAGTGGTCGTCATACCGGTCTGACATGCATTGGGTTCCGGGTTCGATCTCCGGTTACGCAGACATGTGAATGATGAGAATAGATTCTGTTATGTGTCTATGTGTTTGTGTATTCGTCTTTGTGTGTTCATGGTACCCACAACACAGGAGAAAATCCTAGTGTGGGGCTATGAGTGTAAAAATCGTTTATACTGATAAAATATAATTCTATTAATTGCAATAAAATCATTTTCCGTGACGTCCCGGCAGTGAGCGCAGGTCCTAACTCTAAATCAGATTATTAGGTTAGTTACAGACTGTAATTGGTTATTATAATTATTTTAATATATACATAGTTACTGGCCGTGCACGATAACTTGGTATTTAATAGACATTTATATATATTCCATACAAAAAGGTATGGAATTTTACCCGAAATTATACAAATACGCAAAATATTTACAACGTACATTTACACTTTTTTACACATGGCAAAAAGAGAGAATCTACGGTCGGGATACAGATAATTATAATAAAAGTATAACCGACAATTTCTGACAGTTCGCGTTGACATGACAAGACAACGCCCAAAATGACAGTAATCGACTTCGTTTATTTCTGTTCCATCGTAAGTCGTTACTTCATTCATTCGATAGAATCGTTGCGTTATGAATGTTAAGAATATAGGGAAAACGTGAAAAAACTTTTTGTATCCGTTGTTTTGAATTTGGTTTTATGTGAGAATTAAAGACTATAGTTGTATTGAAGTTTAGAGTTTAGCAGTAGTGGTGTAACTGTGATGCCAGTGTTTTGACGAAGCCGTATCGAAGAGTAGTTTACTATTAACGTTACGTTGACCTGAAGATAATAAAATCGTAAGTAAAAACATTTCCAATAATAAATGTTTGTTTATCAAGAACAGATGGCTGTCCGCTTTTATGTATGCAGTTGTTAATATATTTTCAGTTATTACATTTTAGTCTAGGCGCTTGTGTCCTTGTTGAATACATAATCAGTAAACAGGTAATAATTTTCAAATTTTTTAGGTGCCCATGCATAGCGCTCGACTTAACCATCAGACTTTTTGTACTTATAATTAAAATAAATCAAATTTAAATTGAATAGGAAAAATAAAAGAAAAATAATTAAACAAAATGAATTTCATTCTAAACAGTTCCCCTTTAATACAAGTTGACAAATAAAATAAGATTATAATAATTAACTAGCAACTGTAATATGGTAAACTAGATTTTTCTTGTGGCTCTGTTCGCATGGTTCCTGTTTCACGGAGCAAAAAGAATCAACAATGTGTCCATCCAGGATTTAAGTTATCTGTGTGCCAAATTTTATTTAAATCTATTAAGTAGTTTTTTCATGAAACCGCCCTCACAAACTTTGGCTTTCATAAATTAGTAAGGTAGCTTAAATATTTGCTACAAGCCATTGAGTTCCATAACATTGGAAGGATTGCAGCATATTCTAAATTACCTTTTTTTTGTGTAGATATAAGGGGTATTAGTCTTCAAGAGTAGCATGGTATTGTGTAATGTTCCCTTGTGCTAGATACCAGATAACACGCTGTATGTTTACAAAGTGCACTTTCATGTATATGTTAATTTGTGTCTGAATTTGGATTGCTTGTTATTTCTTTTGGTTTACAATACTGTTTGAAGGTGGTAGAGCTCTTTGTGGTTTGACTGCAGAACAGCAGTGTTACGCACTGTTGTGTTCTGGTCTGAAGGGTGTGGTAAGGGAGATATGCTTATCCGAGACAGTCCAATTTAGTCCTCAGGTTTAGCAACACATCCGTGGCTAACCT
>DWTU01000332.1:0-18385 GCA_018251515.1 Cecropterus confusis | reverse complement strand
AGAATCCTTTCAGTTTCTTTCTGAATGAATTCCTCTCCTTTTAAACAATATGACCGAAGACTTTCAGGTCGCACCATTTCTATGATGTATCTTGAACCTTGAGAGTCTTTACAAAGAACATCGACAATACTCTGCTTTTTAGCGGCAATTTCAGGGTCCAAAATGGTAGCTAAGAATTCAACATCGTGAATAGCAGCTAAGCCAGTAAAGCCTAAAATATCGTTCAGGAAATGAATGAGGATATCTTTATTCTTCTCGGTGCCAAATATTCTTTTAAATGCATAATCGTTGCGTGCGTCAAGAAACTTCGAAAGAGCCATGAGAAAGTAAGATAAAAAGCATTGATCATTATACACAATTGTGAAGAAATATTCAACGTTTTTATACTAAAGCCTATTAAAGTTAGCAAAATTTCAAGAGTTGGGAAAAATTACCTTCATAGATAACCCTAGTATGCACCTTAGACGCCCTTTTGTAGATCTTTTTATCAACTCTTCTATAAGGTATATTAAAATGCCAACAAATGGATTCATGATTTAGCAGCCTCCAAAGATACCTATTTAAAGTGTGAACTTCTTAGCTTGTCATAGTATAGGCATTTAATATACTAGTTCTCAACAAAGGTAACATATGCTAGCAAAATTTCTATCTGAAACTTTTAAAATGGCAGGTTATGAAAAAGAATGACCGTTAGCTATACTAATTCTTTAGATCACGAAGTAGGAAAGAAGGTAAGAAGTTTTAGGTTAGCAAAGGGTTATACTCAAAAAGATTTAGCGGGAAAAATCGGCGTAACGTATCAAATAGTACTACAATATGAAAAAGGAACACGAAAAATTTCGATTGAAAAGTTGTATGCTATAGCAGAGATATTGTCGATTGGTATTGTAGACCTAATTCCTGTATCAAATGAAAAAATCTGTTTTGAAGATGAGGGAGAGGAAATATTAAATCTAGTAAGAAAATATAAAACGATTAATGATCAAGAATTGCGTAAGATATTTTACTTATTAGCAAAATTTGCCCAAGTTGGTGAAGAAAATAGTAAAAAAACAGAGAGAATAAAAATTGCAAAAGGTCTGGTTAAAGCAGGGATTTCTGTTGATATTGTTTCACAAGCAATTGGCCTCTCTGCTGATGAATGTGTTGAAGAAAAAATAGGTTCTATATACTGCAAAATAGGAAAGAAGATAAAAGAATGGAGACTAGTGCGGGAATATACTCAGAAGGATTTAGCAAAGAAAATGAGTACAACACGTGATGAAATAAGCAACTATGAACAAGGAAGAACTGCTGTTCCACTGGGAAGATTATATGAGATAGCAAAGGCGTTATCGATTAATATCATGGACCTACTTGAACTAACAGAGGATGCAGATGATAAAGTGGTACCTAATTTAATTGAAGAATACAAAAAAATTGAAAGCCAAGAACTACGTAATGCACTAATGAAATCTCTGTTTAAAAGCATACAAATTTGCGAAGAGAAAGTGAAAAGAGCAGAAAAGATGAAAATTGCAAAGGATTTAGTAAAAGGAGGAATTTCTATCAATATTATTTTAAAAACAGTGGGCATCTCTTTAGACGAAATTCAACAAATTTAAAATAAAAAATCAGTATCTATTAATATCTTTACTTTTTGATGAAAAAATAAGTAAAAAAGATTGAAAAATTGATTTGACTTCACTCGGAAGCTATGGCTCTATGCCAATGCTGATAAAGCAGTAAATATTAAAAAAAAGTTTGTTGTTAGTGAAGGGTAAATTATATGAATAATAATAAGAATAAAGAAGAAATAGAATTCAGAATATTAGAAAGCAAAGGCAAAGCACTACTTGATCGTGAAATAATGGAAACATTTTTAAGTGCAGTACATGAAAGGCCGCAAGCTCAAGAAATTGCTAAAAATCTGGTGAATACTTATGCAGGAGTAGGAAGGATTTTAGGTAGAGAAATGGATGACCTGAAAGTTATAGAAGGAGTAACTGATTCTGCAGTAGCAATGATTATGTGTGTTAAGGAAACACTAGAAAGGGTACTGAGAGAAAAGCTCAAAAGTGAGCCAATAATGGACTTACAAGGGCTAGTAGAGTACTTAAACGTAAGTATAGGCCACTCAGAAAGGGAATGTGTAAAAATACTGTACTTGAATAAAAGGCGTCAACTAATTGGAGAAGAATCCTATATTGGTGAAATGGAAAAAGCACCAGTATACATAAAGGAAATTACAAGAAAAGCATTAATAAAGAATGCAACATTAGTAATAATGTCACACAACCACCCTGGGGGAAGTTTAGAACCTTCAGAAGAAGATCAAGAAGTAACAAAGAGCTTAGCAGCAGCATGTAGTACTGTAAGCGTTAGATTATTTGATCATATTATCATTACAAGTGGGGGTTATTTTAGCTTTAGAGAAAACGGATTGTTATAGCAGAAAGTATTTGCAAATCTACTCATATTAATTTATAATGAGTAATATAATGTATAATAACAAAGTTTATTGTACACTTAAAAAGTATTTTTAATATGAGGTTTATATGACTAGTAAAGATCAGAATAAAAAGACTAATGTTAATCACAAGAAAATATTTGGTGCTCTTGAAAGCGTTGATATAGAGCAGTCTAAATTTGTGAGTAAAATTAATAGCCAGAAGGAGATAAAACTGGAAGATACAATGCCTTTCCCTAGCAGAAACGTTCGCGAAAACAAAATCAACTATGGAAAAGGACTTGATTATATATATGGCACAAAACCTGTAAGTGATCAAGAAGATAAAAATCCATTTGCCTCAGCTTTGCAAAAAATAAAGCCAAATACAGAGAAGCTGAGCTGGTTTAAGAGTTCTATAGTAGAGGCAAAAAACGTAAATGAATTGCACAAAGTTATAGACAAAGTACTAGCTTCTGGAGCAAGGCTAAATGCATGTAATGATGGAGAATGGAGCTTCGCGGAATATGTGATACTGGGCACACATTTTCATAAATTTGATAAGGCTGATCGTAAAAAGCTAATACGTAAATTAATGCTAAGTGGTGCAGAGTTTCATGATACTCTACTGCAGAATAAACTGATAGGTGAAATCTATAATGAGCTACAGCCAGAAGTTCAGCCACAGATAGATAAGCAACTAGAAGAGCTAGAGGAAGCTGGCGAAAATGCTGTGCAAGAAGGAGAATTAATAGATGTTGAGATAGATAATACAACATCGGTGCGACCCGAAGTTGCGATTTTGTGATGGTTAGATTCCATCTTCCCTAGACATCAGGGATAATGTATGTCTCACATTTTAAAGAATGGCAACCTTTAGGATGCAAGCATGAGATAAAAGCAGGTAATGCTAAACCTTATAGCAAACTCCTGCAAACAGAGTTAGATATGGTTACGAGAGAAACTTATGATTGAATTGTCGTTATATTGAATATGCGAAATTAAGGTTGTTTTACGCATAGACCAAAATGGTATGAAGCATACGAGGAATTAAAGTTAGATGTCTTTGATTATAGATGTTCTCAGCTTCCGGTAAAAAGTAAGAACCTAAGTCTAACACGAAACAAAATCGTGAAACGGGATAACCATATAGGTGCTCTTATATTCATTTGAATGTAAGTAGGCAGCCAGCCATAAGCACTTACATTGGAGGGATTGTCCAAGAAGCTAATGCCCAAAGTAATATTTGGGATATGCAGACGTGGACACTATAATTTGGAGGGTAAAGTTGTGAATAGTAGTAAATATGTTATAGACCAACAATTTGTTAGGTATGAATGGAATACAATTCCTTGGCGTAAAGTTGAGAAATTTGTATTTAAGCTACAAAAGCGAATTTACCAAGCTGCAATATGTAATGATAAGAAGAAGGTACATAAACTTCAAAGATTATTACTCAATTCAATAAGTGCAAAACTACTTGCTGTCAGAAAAGTAACTCAAGATAACAGAGGGAAGAAAACTGCAGGTATTGATGGAAAAGCAAATCTTAATCATAAAGAAAGATTGCAATTAGCATATTCTTTAAATGTTAGAGAAAAAGCGAAACCATCAAAACGTGTTTGGATTCCAAAACCTGGAAAACCAATAGAATATCGCCCTCTTGGTATACTTACTATCTCAGATAGGGCAAAAGAAACACTTATGAAAATGGCACTAGAGCCAGAGTGGGAGGTAGGATTTGAACCGAACATGTATGGTTTTAGACCTGGTAGGTCATGTCATGATGCTATTGAAGCCATATTTAATTCACTGAATTGGAAAACAGCGTACTTTTTAGATGCTGATATTTCTGGATGTTTTGATAATATTAATCAAAATGCTCTGTTGGAAAAACTTAACACTACACCAACCTTTAGAAGAATTATAAAAGGATGGTTAAGAGCTGGAGTAATGGAAAACAGAAAATTTGAATCCACAAAACGTGGTACAATTCAAGGAGGGACGATCTCACCGTTACTTGCTTGTGTTGCATTAAATGGATTAGAACAATATATCAAAGAAACGTTATGGAGTGAACTTCTTCAATATAGGAAGATGAAATGTGGTGTTGCAAGCAGTAGAGAAGCAAAAAGCTCATTAAGTGTAATTTTCTACGCAGATGACTTTATCATCATACATGAGAGTAAGGAAATCATTCTGAAGGCAAAAATGATAGTTGAAGAATGGCTCAAAACCATTGGACTAGAATTGAAACCTTCAAAAACAAAGATTTCTCATACTCAAAATGGAGAAAAGCCAGGATTTAATTTTCTTGGTTTCTCAATAAGGCATTACTCTACGAAAAATAATAAGAGGGGTTATAAATTATTAGTCAAACCAAGTCGTGAATCCAGAAAACAGCATACACTCACTATAAAACATAAGATTAGAGGATTAAGAGGATCAACACAAGAAACAGTAATAAGACAGCTTAACCCAATTACTAGAGGGTGGAGCAAATATTATTCTTCGGTTGTGTCAAACAAGACCTTTAGGTTTATTGACAGTGTAATGTTTAGAAACATCTGGAAGTGGGCAGTCTACAGGCACCCAACCAAAGGAAAATACTGGATTAAAAATAAATACTTTAAAAAGTATAAAAACGATAATTGGCGATTTATGACAAATAACAAAGTTCTTCTTATTAAGCACGGAGATCATGCTATTAAAAGGCATGTCAAAGTGAAAGGAACCAAGTCTCCATATGATGGCGATTGGGTTTATTGGGGTAATCGTTTAAGGAAGATACTAGATAAACTACCAAGAGTAATAAAATTGTTGAAGTTACAACAAGGTAAATGTGGTCATTGTCAACTTTGGTTTAAAAATGATGATATCTTAGAAACACATCATATTGACCGAAACAGACGTAATAATATGAAAAAGAATTTATCCTTGTTACATGGACATTGTCACGATGAATTACATAGAAAGTGTGCATGACAAGCACCAAATTATAGAGGAGCCGTATGAGGCGAAAGTCTCACGTACGATTCTGAAGTCGAGTGGGGAGAGGCGACTTTTCCCACTTAGATAACTATATAGAATTTTCTGGGAATAGTAAGGTAGAGGTAGCCAAAATACTGGAAGCAAACAGAAAGTTAGGAAGTAATATCTTAAAAATTGGTAATGATGCAGTTGAAGTTAAAAGTGAGAAGGGAGGTATAAGAAACTATACCGATATTTCAGATGGCAGCTCTATCATGTTAGAATTTCCTACAAGCATTGGTAAGCTAAATATTATATTGTACCAAGAGGCAGATCAGGTGCAAGTGAGAGTAGAAAATAAGGAAATGTGGGCTGAGTTACAAAAAAGAGGCGAAGAAATTGGAAAAAACTGCCTTTTTGGTAGAATGAAAGTTAAAGAAGCAGTAGAGAAAGGTAATTTCACTAGATGTGGCATATGGAGTGAAAAGCAGAAGGAAGTAAGTGAAAAATTGTTTTCATGGGCAGACAAAGTACGTGAAAATAGTAAAGAAACTTGTAGGGCACTTTAATTTAAAGGTTCCAGAGTCTGGCTATTATATCTGGAGCCTTTGAGCTATAATAGAAAATATTATATGCAAGGTTCTTTTTGTGGAAAAAAGTCTAGATTATAAAGTGGGAGAAAAATTAAAAAGTTGGAGGTTAGAGCGAGGGTACACTCAGAAAGATTTAGCAGAGAAAATTGGTGTAAAATACTGGGTGATATTGCAATATGAGAAAGGGAATCGTAGAGTTCCAATTGAAAGGTTGTATGCTATAACTGAGGCACTATCAATCAGTATTACGGATCTTATTCCTGTATCAAAAAGCTGTCTTGAAGATGAAGAAGAAATATTAAATCTAGTAAGAGAATATAAAAAGATTAACGATCAGGAGTTACGTAAGATGTTTTGTTTGCTAACCAAATTTGTCCAAGTTAGTGAGAAAAGTAGTAGAAAATCGGAAAAAATAAAAATTGCAAAGAGTCTGGTTAAAGCAGGAGTTTCTGTTGATATTGTTGCAAAAACAATTGGTCTGTCTGCTGATGAATGTGTTGAAGAAAAAGTTGGTTCTATCTACTACCAAATAGGCAAAAAGATAAAGGAATGGAGACTAGTGAGAGAGTATACTCAAAAGGATTTAGCGGAGAAAATGAGTACAACACGTGACGAAATAAGCAACTATGAACAAGGACGCGTAGCTACTCCACTGGGAAAATTATATGAGATAGCAGAAACATTATCGATTAGTATTACAGATCTACTAACAGAGGAAGATGAAGGTAGTAAAGTGGAAAATGAGCTACCGAATTTGATTAAAGAATACAAAGAAATTGAGAGCCAAGAACTACGTCATGCACTAATAAAATCTTTGTTTGAAGGGATACGTATTTGTGAGGGGAAAGTGAGAGAGATAGAAAGGATTAAAGTTGCAAAGGATCTAGTAAAAGGTGGAATTTCTATTGATACTATTTTGCAAGCGGTAGGTTTATCTATTGATATGGTTTTAGATGGATAGCTCGTAAAAAAATTATAGCAATAAAGTTTTTTTCTTAAATGGAGGATAAATGTTTGTTTCTGCAAGCAATGTTAGTTACGGAATAGGGCAAAGAATAGAAAATTGTAGGTTAATGCGAGGGCATACTCAAATAGGATTAGCAAGTCAAATAGGTTTAACATACCAAGAAGTAAACAGCTATGAAGATGGGTATATTCCTATTCCAATTGAAGTACTATATATAATAGCAAGAGTATTATCAGTTGACGTTGTAGATTTATTACCTGAACCAGTAATAGTAAGGGAAGACAGCTATGAAGACGAGGAAATACTCTATCTAACGAAAATATACGAGAATCAAAAGTTAGGCAAAATAGTACCTTCATTAATCAGGTTTGTTCATATTAGCGAGAAAATCAATCAAGAGGAGGCAAGATTAGAAGTAGCAAAAAATCTAGTTAAAGAAGGAGTTTCAGTTGACATAATTTCCCAAGCAACCGGCTTATCTATTTACGAGTATGATAATACAGAGAGAGAAATCTGCACTGATTCTATATATTACAGAGTAGGGCAAAGAATAAGAGAATGGAGATTGATAAGAAGGTATACTCAAAAAGATTTGGCGGATAAAGTTGGTGTAACACTCAAGGAAATACACGAATATGAAAAAGGATATACTGAAATATCATTTGATAAATTATATGAAATAGCAGGGGAATTATCAGTGAATATTAAAGTTCTGCTGCCTAAAACAAGAGAAAGCAAAAAGCTATTGAGTTTAATGGATGAGTACGGAGAACAAGAATCATTAGTCAAATCTCTATCTGAAGATATGAAAAGTGGCAAGGAAAAAGTTAAAAAAACAGAAAGGATCAAGGTTGCAAAAAATCTAGCAAAGGAAGGTGTTGCTATTGATATTATTGTGCGAGCAAGTGGCCTAACTGCCGATGAGTGTGAAAATTGAATTGTGTTTAAGATATAAGTAAAAATGGTTAATATATTATCTATTCTAAACCCTTATTTAGCTCTGCAGAATTTTTTTGGCATTTCTACGTATCAAGATAAAACATCACAGAATTTATCGACTACTTTTTGATTTTCCTCTATTATTGCATTTGCTTCTTGCTGAAGAGATTTGATATTTTTTGATGTAATATTATCCATGTCAGGTGATGCTATTTTTAGTTGCGATTGTATACGTATATATTTATCAGCTATAACTTGATCAAGTTGGTAATTTACTGCATCTAAACTTGAGGCAAACATTACGTTCAACAGAGGTTTTATCCAACCTATCTTTCCAAATCTCCTTGAATTAGCTATGCTTCTATCTCTTCTTCCAGTACCTATTGATAACAGTAGAATATCATCATTTGGAAATAACCTCTTACCACTTGCATATGCACAAGCCGCTGGATTATTGGCAAACACCCCACCATCCACTAATACTCTTTTTATCTGGTTAATTTTGAGATGTTTTGGCATGAAATAAGTAGGTGCAGCCGTTGCAGCTCTGAGTGCATCTTTCAGCTTAATATTACCTTCTTTCCAGCTTTTAAAGAAAAATGGACGATTATTGTGAATATCATAACTTGTTATCAGTACCTTACTTAATGTGTTTTTTAGAATATCCTCTCCAAAATATTTATCCAGTACAGATTCAATATTTTTATGTGGGTATTGTGCGCAGTTAAACCAAGATAATATTGATCTCCTAAAAAATGAAGACTTAAAAATATATGCTCCGTACTCTTGGTAAAGCTCAACTAAATCATTGGCTGAATATTGGGGATTTCCTCGTTCATCTTTTCTACATAATCCCGCTACAACAATTCCACCGGTTGAAGTACCTGCTATAAGATCAAAGATTTCAGCTATAGTTCTTCTTGTTCTTTTTTCTATTTCTGCTAGTATAATGGCTGGTATGATGCCCCTTATGCCTCCACCGTCAACTGAAAGAATATATTTGGCCATGTTTAGATATTTATTGATTTTTTTGACTTGTTTGCTTTTATCAGGTTGTGTTTCTTGTCCAAGTACTACTGTATGTTTCACTCCTAGAGAAAATTGCACCAACCTAATAATTGATTCCGTGGATCATGCTAAAAAATCCGTGTTGGTTCAGGCATACCAATTTACCTCAAAGCCTATTGCTGAATCCTTAGTTCAAGCTAAAAAGCGTGGAGTTGATGTCATGGTTATTCTCGACGAATCGCAAGTTAGCTCAAAGTATAGTGTTATTAATGAACTGTTTCATCAAAAAATCCCAATATACATAGACTATAAACCTGCAATTTCACACAGTAAAATTATGATTATTGATGAGCAAAAAATCATAACTGGATCTTTCAATTTCTCTGACGCCGCGCAGAAAAAAAACGCTGAGAATCTACTGATTATAACAGGAGACCCTACATTAGTTGAGCAATACATCGAAAACTGGAAGGATCGTCAATCTCAATCTGATCCTTATACACCAAAAGTAGAAGAATAATTACTTTAAATCAGCTTTAAGCTCATCCAATTCCTCAGAAAGATTTTTTACCCTTTCCTCAAGTACTAATACTTTTTCCATTAAACCATATTCAATAAGTTTATCGTGAAATTGTACCCTTGAGTCTAGCTTGGATAACCACCATATGATTGCTACGGTTTGGATTAATATGGTAATAATTACCGTAATTGGGATTTTTTGCTTTTTCATGTGAAAATATTAACTTGTTATGGATAGTTTTAGAAATTTATGTATAGATTATAGAAAACTTACAGCTTTAGTGATTACTTTTTGTTGATTCGTATTGATCCTCTGCTTTAGCAAGTAGCTTTATGATTTTATCGTAATGTTTGTTATTTTTATTGTGTCGCGATTCCACTACAGCCATATTTCTAGGTCTTCTTCCGTCTTGGGCTGTAGCTGTAGGATTTGCTCCTTTGCTTAGTAAAAACTCAACGATTTCCAAATGTCCCTTATCTGCTGCATGGTGCAAAGCTGTCCATCCCATATACCCACCTGTAGCATTTATATTTGCTTTTTCTTTCACTAAAAACTCAACAATTCTTAGACACCCAGAATCAGATGCATGATGTAATGCTGTTAACTTATTAATCTGTACGCTAGTATCTAACAAATTTTCTACTGAGAATTTAACAATCTCTAAGTTACAATTTTCAGATGCAATTTGTAATATTGTTTTATAATTATCTGTAGCTTTTGCTTTCATATAGCAATAAGTAATAATAACACATACTACTGTTACTATAAACCACCAAAAATGTAGCTTATTTCTTGAGTCTCTATTCATATTCAATACCTTTTTCAATATTAAACATTTGTTTTACTGATTTTTCTTTAACGTTGATGCTGATAACACAGTGCGATAACCTGAACTATCTAACACATGTTCTGCTCTGTCGATTACCCATTCACCATCTATGTCTTGATGAAATTCTAATAAGCTAAGTTTCGCCTCTGCAAATAGTTCTGGATTACCAGGCATAGTGATATCCAATACTGCATTATTTTGCTTTAGTTGTTTTAACTTAGCATTTGCTGCACTGATTGCTGATTCTACATTAGAGTAAAGCGTTTGTATAGTATAACTTGGACTACCAGTGCCAGCTGTTTCTGACATAGTTTCACCTTTTTCATAGCTATGCCATTTCGCAATTACCGAGGTGTACCTGCTCACTGTAAAGTGCACTTTCCAATTTATTGTGTCTTGAGGTCTAATAGCTGTTGTTCCTAAAGCTTTTCCAGTTGCCGACTTTGCTTTGCCTTTGGGAATAAAGAGTATATATCCGCCAGCTAGTTTTGCCATTGCTCCGTATTCTATTGCTATTTTTGTTAATAAACTTATATCACTTTCTTCTATTTGGTTAATATATGGAATCAACACATTTTCAAACTCTTCTGCAACTCTGTACCCATATCCATGCTTTTCTGCTATTTCCTTAACCAAGTTACCTAGAGTAATTTGATTCCATTCTTTGGATATTTTTTCCTTTAATGATAATTTCAAATTTGTTGCATGAGCTTTTATGAGTAAAGTCTTTGGTGGGTTCTGCACCGTAATCTCATTAACTGTATATATACCCATAGGCATCACTCCGGTTTCCCTGTACCCTAAAGAAATATTCAATTCATTCGGAATATTTAAGTTTTCATCTCTGTAATTAACACACACTTCAACTACGTCGTCTATTGTCCCAGATTCATCTGTAAGGCGCAATGATATAACTCTATCTTTAATTGATTCACATTTATCTATTATAAAATCTGGCTGCATTTATTCCCATACTTTTAATTTTGACTTTTGTAGAGGTTTTTCTGTTACAGGCAATTTAATTTTTAGTCCTACCGGTAAAAAACTTCCATGTTCTGCAAGGCCTGGATTTTTAAGCAATACTTCCTCCACTATTCCATCGGTAAATCCATAATGTTTCCAGCAAATCAGATCTAGCATTTCTCCTTCTTTAGTTAAGTAATATATAGTCATCTATAGCTCTTCAAACTCAAACTAAATTCAACTTTTCTTGGTAGTCCATTAGGTAAAAAATACATCTGCTTTTCTTCTAACCTAGTAATTACGAATTGTCCTAAAATATTACCTAGACTATCTACTAAAACATGCGGTTTTTCAGCTTCTTTCATATTCTTTAATTGATTTACTCTGTTGAGAATATTAAGGTAAATAACTCCTTCTATATCTACATTTTCCACTCCTCGACCAATATTTTGTAGTGACGGCATTTTATCGATACATTCAATTACACTCCAACGATTTTCTTTACTATACTTCAAACTTATCGGAGTAAATTTATATGGACCAAGAGATAACACAAATAAAAAATTTTAAAAAACATAGTTGATCAATAAAACGTCTCTACTGTATCAAATAAAGCATCACGTGATTTTTCTCTTATCCTTTTTATTACTTCATCTGCAAGACTACGAACATCTTGATTTGGCTCTGCTTTAATGCTGATAGTGTAATTATTAGTGATGTTCTGAGTTTTATTTTGTTCTTTATTTTCAAATTTACTCCTTCCAAAATCTGCAAATATCTTATCATTATCGCTCTCTGTAAACTTTTTCTCCTCAATAAGGCTTTTGATTCTGAAATTATTCTGATTTCTCTTGGAAAATTCTTTAATTATACTGTTACTTAGCAAAGGATTTCCACTGTTGAGAATATTACTCTTTAGGGGACTATGTACTGCTTTTACTTCAGTTTTTCTTTTTTCAAACTCTTTCAGTGGGCTATTCCCTAATACTTTTCCAAATACACTTTCCCCTATCCATGAAAAAGTTTCTTCTATGGGTTTTATTATCGATTTCCAAAAGCTAAAGAAAAAGTCTTTCACCTTTTGCCAGTTAGTGATAACAAGAGCTGCGCCAGTAACAAGTCCAGCAATTAAAAGCCCTATAGGATTACTCATTACAGCAAGCGTTATTGCTCTTAGTCCTGTTACTACTGCAGGAAAAACTGTAGCTGATAAAAATGAAAATACTCCAAGTAGGTTTGCTTTCAGACCAAAAATCGTACTTCCTAGCAATGTAAATCCGTATCCTAGTCCTACTGCTGCAATTTTTAAACTTATCAAAGCTGCTACAGTACCCATGATCGTCGTGGTTAAAGTTGGATATTTTTCTGCAAAAGAAGCTATATGCTCTGTTATTGTTTTCAAACTTCCAGCTACATAATTCAAGGTAGGTAACATTACTGACCCTAGATTCATGCCAGCTTCAACTATTGCATTTTTAAGTAATTGTAATTTATTAGCTGTAGTGTCTGCACGATTTTTGAATTCTTCTTGCAGAGAGCTTCCGTACTTTTCTGTATTAGCCAGTAACTTTATTGCATCCTCATACTTATTAAAACTTCCAGCTAATAATGCAATATCATCTTGATATTCCTGACCGAAAAGTTTCATCAGGATTGTAGAACGCTCCTGATTATCCATTTTCTTTAGAGTTTGAAAAAAGTGAAGTAGTGCTTCTTCTCCGCTTTCACTGATCCTTTGTACCATTTCTTCCGCGGTTATGCCCATTTCTTCTAGTGCTGCTTTGAATTCTTTTCCTTGACCTTCAGCAGTTTGAAGTTTGCTAAGCAGTGCATTTATAGCAGTTGCAGCTTTTGCTGGTTGTTTACCTAAACTAATAAAAGCATTTACTAAGCTGCTTGTTTGTTCAAACTTTAATCCAAACTGCTTTGCAGTACCACCAACTGTTGCTAGAGCTTCAACCATATCTTTTGCTTTAGCAGCAGTGTTATCTGATAAGTGGTTGATTACATTACCAACATGCTCCATTTCACTAACATCAATTCCATAGACGTTAGAAAGTTTAGCTATGGAATCACCTGCTTGCTCTGCAGACATATCAAATGCTGTAGACATTTTTGCTACTGTTTCTGTAAACTTAAAAAGATCTTCTTTCTTGATACCAAGTTGACCACCGCTTGCAGCTATTTGTGCTAATTCTGCGGCTGATAATGGTATTGTTCTTGACATTTCCTTTAACCCTTCAGCAAATTTAGTTACTTCATCTTTTTTATTATCAAACTTTACTACCTTCTTAACATCAGCCATAGCACTTTCAAAGTCAATCGCAACTTTAACTGGAGCTGCAAGCGTTAGCCCTAGCCCAATAGTCTCTATAATTTGTGACTTAAAATGTGCTTTGCTTGCTAAAAAACTTTGGTGACTACGTATTGCAGACCCAAGCTTACCATA
This sequence comes from Cecropterus confusis, assembly GCA_018251515.1. Taxonomy (NCBI): domain Eukaryota; kingdom Metazoa; phylum Arthropoda; class Insecta; order Lepidoptera; family Hesperiidae; genus Cecropterus; species Cecropterus confusis. The sequence continues at coordinate 4,719 of DWTU01000332.1, read as the reverse complement.
CTTACCTTTTAGTACTTCAATAGAAGAACCAAGTTTATATTGATCACTTACTAATGACTTAATATTTCTTCCACTTTTTCTTACTTCCTCATTGAATGAATGCAAAGCATCTCTCTTCCTTAAGTATGCCTCTTTTGCTTTTGTTGCAGAAAATTTAGCTTTATCAAACTCAGCTTTTAAAGTTTTGCTTGGTTTCTCTATCGCTTTCATTTGTTTAGCTAAAGATTTTACTTGATCCTCAAAACCTTTCCATGACCTCTTGCTAGTCAAAACATCATGACCCAACTGCTTAAACTTTGATACTGATTTTAAAGATGAGTCAAGCTTTCTTATATTCTCACCAAGATGAGTAAGTTGACTACTACTTCCTTTTATTACAGTATTAAAACTGCCATCTAAGACTGCTCCGATTTTTATAGATAACGTTGACATTGTACCTTCCTCGCTGCTTCATGCCATAAGATAAATTCGTTAATTTCCATATCAAGCAAAGGCTCAATTCCACTACCAATAATAGAACTGAGCTCGGTTACTTCTGACCTCAAGTTTTTTGGATAATTGGTGAAAAAAAATCTTTTAATACCTCTTGCACTTTTACATAATCAGCAATATCTAACTCTTCAATCGCTTCTTTTGCAACTGATGTCAAATTGGCAGTCAAAGTTACTTCCTTATTTAGGTCACTACCATTAAGGCGTTCTATTACCAAATAGTCTCTAACTTTTGGACGTCTAATGGTAAGTTCTGAAACAGAAATTCCATCAACTGTTATTGGGTTATTAAGTGTTATAGCTTGCATGTTCCTCCTTAAAAAGTTAATTAAATAAAAGTCTATATCGGCTTTTACATAACTAATTTCTTTGTATGGTGCTATAAATAGGGTTAGCTTTGATAAGAATCTTTCCTATGTTCAATTGAAGTAATAACTACTGTATGCTCTGGCGCATCTATGTAATAAAGTATACCTCACCCGTAGACTACGTTGCCCACTTAAGTTGTGCTTTAATGGCTTTCCAAGTCCAATTGGATCAACTGTTAGACGCTCCATTATTGCCTTCTTAATCATTAACTTTACTTTTGCTGGAAGAGCCGGAATGTCTTTCTTTATAACAGATTCTGAATAGTCTATATTGTAAGGCTTAATCCCAGAAGGCATCTTGATGTTTAACCCTCTTTTCTTTATAGCGTTCGTCAGCAATCTTAGATAATTCCATATCTTCAATTTCTTCTTCCATTAATTCAGTTAATAACTTTAAAACGGACTTGTCTTGAGATTGTGCTACACTAACAAGTAAACCAGTTAGCTGCTCTATGGAATTTGTATGAGCTTTAGAATCCATATTAACTATATACCTACAACTTCTTATATTTTAACATTTTTATGTAATTTTGTCAACCATATTAGATCCCTAGAATCGTTTGCAGAAAGGCCATTTGATCAACGCCATTTATCTTTCTAATCATATTTTCAGCGTCGATCTCTATCAGTTCATTACCACCTATCGTAAGTTTATAATAATGGGCAGCTACAGTGCATTTGAGAGTGGCTTTTTCAGCAGGTTTCCAGCTACCAAAATCAAATTCTTTGAATATTCCCCTGAGATTGATTACTACAGCTTCAATATCGTTACTACCACTCCCTTGCATTCCACCTCTGAGTGTCAAAGCTACTGAATTCCCATCTATCAAACCGAAAAGCCTAAAGAGCTCAGAGTCATATTCAGAAAAAGTGAGCTCTGCTTCTAATTTCTCCATGCCCATGTCAATGCTGACTGGTATATCCATTCCACCTGCGCGATATTCTTCAGTTTTTATCGCAAGTTTTGGTAGGCTAATTTCATCGATACGACCAGCATAACCTCGACCATCAACGAATACGTTAAAATTCTTTAGGATCTTTGGTAACATCTCTCTTTCTCTCCTTTTTACAATATTACGCCACTCACAAGGTGTGACCTGAAAGTAACCTGTTCTGCCGGATATGGTGGTGTAAACTCAAAGTCAAAGTATACTTTTCCACTTGCAATGTTTGTTGGTGTATTGAGTTCTGGTGTTGCATAACATTTTCCGCTAATAATAGCTCCTTGTGCTTTTAAATTGGCCAAATAAGAATTCACCCCCTCAATCACATCATCTATATAAGTTTTGGTAATATTGCGATCAACTGCCCATAGATGAGCTCGCAGCAGACTATCGTTGATTAAATCTGCAGTTCTTCTCACTGATAGAAAAGCCCATTTTGAATCATCTGAACATGTTCTATTTCCCCAAAGCCTATAGCCATTTTGATGAATTATCGTTGTTACTTCATTTTCATTCAAGTGGTTTGCTCTACAATTTGTATTACCGAGCGTAAAATCAATAGGCCTGCTTGTTCCAACAATACCATTTATCTCTTTGTTTGAAGGTGAATGCCAAAATCCTTGCTCACTATCTACTTTCGCTATTAAACCAGCTACAAATGGGCTTACTGGCAAAATTTCTTCTTTTCCTTCAATAAATACCTTAACCCAAGGATCAACTACGTACACTCTTGAGCTGCCTACACTTTTTCTCCATTTTATTACTTCTTCATCATTGGTATTTGATCCATCTGCTACTATTATTGCTCTTAGCTTTTCTGCTATAGGAATTAAAGCGCTAACCACTGGATTTCCAGCATCTCCAGATAATTGATGAGTAAACTGAGGTGCAATTAGTATTCTTGGCGCAACATGAACTATGCTTTCACTACTGAGGAATGCCTCTATCCCTTGATACTCTCCAGTCTCTTTATCAACACCGCCAATTATATTTTTCAGCGTCTCTTCTTCTTTTAATTTTGGATCGCTGTTTTCACTTTCTTCAACTCTAATTACTACTATTGTTGCACCAATTTGGGAAAATATTCCGTTTATTGCAGAAGGTAAACTGCCACTCTTTCCAAGCTTTGCTGCTTCCTTCAAGCTTCCTGCAATTAACACTGGTTTATTCAGTGGAAATTTTTGCCCATCTGCTTCAGGAGCAGTACCAATTACACCTATCACTGATGATTTAGCTGTACGTACTGATCTTGTCCCTGAGGTAACCTCTATAACATTTACGCCGTGTAAAAATTCTTCAGCCATTTCTTTGTATTTTTTTCCTGAAATCATCGAGCAAAGTCTGTAGCTCATTTTCACTCTTGGCTTCTTCAATTTTTCTCTTGGCTAAATCTTCAAGCTCTTCACATTTAATTACTGCTTTTTTTGCCTTTTCCTCAATTATTTTTGCCATTTCAATAACTGTAATACCACGTACTTTTGCTAAAGGCTCTATAATTTCTACATCTTTTTCATCTTGGTCTGCTAGAATGCTTTTTGCGGCTTTTTCTTGTATTTGATACGATTTAGCTTTTTGGTAAGAATTTCCAGCGTATTCGTTAGTATAGTTATCATAATAAGCACGAAGATTAGAAAGTGCAGAAAACTTCGCATTTTGTAGTAACTCCAATTCAATATCTTCTTGACTCCGCTGAGCAATTTCTCCTCCTTCTGTTAACTGATAACTCTTTTGCCAGTCGAAATTCTTTGGCGCTTCATACCAATCATTTCCAGTTGGCTTACTTTCAAGCGTTGTTGTTTCTACTTGTTTGTTATGTTCAAATCTAATATAAATTGGCATTGGTTTTCTCCGTTTTTAATTCCAAATTTTGTGGGTGGCATCTAATCCTGGACATTGCCAAGCTCTTAGCGTTCTCTCTACGTCCACCTCAAGTCCTGTGGTGAGAAAATTGCTACGTATGTTATAAATTCCCCACTGGATAAATTGACCATAGGTATATACATTACCTGAGAGCACACCTTCACTAACTTTTGTTCTGGAATATAAATAAGACGATGTGTAAAGTAATATTGCAACTGTTTTTCCTGCTGGAATCTCCACATTACCAGATCCGGCTAACTTGCTATCAGAACTCGTGTATTGGTAAACATTTTTCCATACTATTTTTGAAATACTTGATTTATTAGAATTAGTGTTATCAGGAGTTCCCACAAATAATCCTGCTCCCCCATACTCCGTACTAGAATAAGATGATCCAACAAATTCCATTGTCTTATTTATGTTCACATTGGTTGTATTTTTTACAAATACTACTCCAAGTGCAGCATACGGGTAATAGTATATCTCATCATAACTACCAGAAAAACTTTTTGTGCATAACTCTCCGTAAATAAATGTTCCTTTACTTCCCTCTATAAAACTTAGTTGTCTTGGCCGATAAAAACTAACGTAATCTGTATTGTACGTATGGCTACCTGCTAGTAGTTGTAACATATAGTCAGTTTTTGTTATATCACTACTCCACTTTCCAAGCTCTGTCGTAAAAGTTCCGTGGCCAAAATAATTATTTTTTCTGCCAAGTACACCAAATAAGAAAGGTAATGACCCTGGTTCAACCATGTTGCGCTTTCTTATTTCATTTATAAGAGACACTTTTAACTGTTCATCCCGAGTTTTTACCTCATTAGAGATGTTTTCAATTCGAGTTTCTATTTCTCCTATAATTGATGAGCCAGGTGGTACATTATTAACAGCACGAAAATCTTCTACTAAACCTTTAAGACCATCTTTATGACTATTACTAATGCTATTTATTGCTTCAATATTGGCATTCTTTCTCGTATCAAGTAGCGATAAATTTGTTGTTCCTTTTTCATCAATTCTCTTTAATAACTGCTTCTCTGATTCAGAGATCAC
>DWTU01000331.1:0-18410 GCA_018251515.1 Cecropterus confusis | reverse complement strand
GGCGGTGGTACCTCCCAGGTTGAGCTACACTGGTTCTACCACCTGGGGTTGAATAGAACCGCTTTCTCTCTTCGTAGATGACGTAGGACTGAGTGATTATATGATGGGCAGTAGCATCTTCGTGTAATATTAACACCCATTGTGGTCTCCAACAATCATACGTAATGCCACTGCATTAGGTAGGTATGTTGTTAGTCACCACTGTTGGTAACTGTATAATATGAGACATAAACGTTGTGGTTCTCTATATTGAGACCAAATTCACAAGAAATTGAGACGAATTTATTTTTGTTACGCCAAAACTACATCTTATTAATAATTTAAAAAACACCAAAAATGGCTAGGCTTGGTTGAAGAATTTCATCACCCTAATAAGCCCACCTAGTATTTTTTAAAATGTGATTATGTATATTAATTTTAAGATAAGTAAACTTTTCCTCAAAGATGACCTTACCGTAATCCCTCTAGGTTCGGCGAGCATTTTTGGCTGAGAACGTCATCAGCAAAATAATTTTACAAAGTTTTTAGATTACAAAACCCGTCTGATTTACATTCGTTAGAAGTGAAGTGATTTTTTCCTCAACGATGACCGTTACTTTAATCCTTTAGCCTCAGCGGCCATTCTAAGATTATTTGAACCTCATTGGTCAACTAATCCTATTTTTTTAATAATTAAAATATGTTTGTTTAAATTTAATTTAAGGGATGAATATTAATTGATTAATGAATTTCAAAATAATTTAAGGAAGGAAGGAATTTAATTAAAGGGAGTGAACTTTTTCCTAAAGAATACCGTTACCCGTACCTTAACCTTTTAGGTTCAGCGAGTTTCTTCTCGTACTCCAAAGCGTCGACACAATCATCGATGCTCCGGTGTAGGTTCAGCATAACACTGTCGCCCTTTTTCGGCGATTTGTTCACCGGCGACGCGGGAGAGGGCGATGTGTAGTCCTCGGACATTGCTAGGGACACTCCTTCTAACTCCCTGTAAAAAAAAAGTTGTTTTTTGACAAATGTTGAAACATTGATATTCAAACAATTCTTGGTTTGATTAATTTATTTCTGTGTGGGTCAATAAATAATCGTGGTAAATGACCGCAGCGAGTGTAGCCGCGGGGAAAAGGTAGTCAAGAAAACAATTAAACAAGGAGTTAATGAATTAACAATGAATGTGAAAAAAAAAATGTACGAAGGAATACACGGTATTAGTAGTCTACACATTCGAAGTGTACATTGAAGAAATTAACAAATGAACACATTTCACTCCTTTGTATAGCGGCTTATACGTACTTTATCTGGCGCGTCACGTTATTTCTGGCATTACGGCGGCGGATCCTAGAGGATATTGACTACGTAACGACAATCTATTTTCCAGATTTCAAAGAGGGGGCTTCTCTGATAGGGTCACGTAGTCACGTTCCCTCGGCAGTCTATGCATTTCATTTATCTAATACAGTTTAATACAATAATCTCCTTTTATCTAATACAGTATAATACCTCATCCAGTGCGAGTCCCTTTGTACCTGCCACAGCGGCATGTCCTAGAGGATATTGTCTATGTAACGAAAATATTTCTCTCTCTTTGGGACCAAGCGTGCTATTTTCAACATCTCTCCCCCTGCCAACGTCGCAACGTTACGTAACGTAACGAGCGTAACGTTCCTTTGGCAATCGGTTCATTCCTCCATGGTTTGGCTAACACTAACCTCATCCAGTGCGCGTCCCGTTGTTCCTGCCACAGCGGCGGCGGCTCTTCAAGCCACGCGTTGAAGTACCGCACGATGTTCTCGTGTTCCAGCTTCGCTAACGCTCTCACTTCGCGGAGGACGCGCTCGCGTTTAGATTCCCTGGGGATAATCGGGGTTATTATGTCAACATTGATAGACTAAAGAGGAATGTTCGAGGTATTTTTTTAATTGAAGTAACAGACGATTAGATTACATGTCTACTTGATGGTAATTGCCGCCCATGGACATCTGTTATCAAACCCAGATAAGATCTGTCTTACCAATGGTTGGCCGCAGATACGTTGCTATCCGCGGACCAAGTAGGAGCGCCTCGGATAAGTATGTCGCTTACCACACCTTTCAGACCACAATCAAAGCTTAACACTGCTGTTATTCAACAGAAATAGGTGTGGCGGTGGTGTCTCCAGAGTCGAACAACAAAGAGTTCGTACGTTCGTAAAGAGTACCTTCAACTTTATTTGCTGCTTTAATATTTAAAAACTAATTTCAAATTATTAAATACATTCATATTTAAATTAGTTTATACTAATTCATGCCACTATCTAACTTCGCGAAGAAGTCGAACATCGTATTTTCAAATGATTAGAATAATGATAATTAAGTGGGAATTCACCTGCGTGGCAAAGTGATCCTCTTCACAGCATACGGCCTATCATCAATCTTGTTCCTTGCCTCAAAAACCACCCCAAACCCACCCCTGCCCAAGCACCTGAGTGGCTCGAAATCACTCTCATACCGTCCACAATACTCCGCGTTAATCGACGGTGGCCGTTCGTAATACCTCTCCACGACTATATTCTCCTGGTTTATCGGTAACGGAGTTGATGGTCTCAGCTTCGGAGCGAAGAATCTCGGCCATATCATTAGATTCATTAGGAGCGCGGAGCTAATCGCTATGAGAAGAACCTCCTTCCACCAGAACCATAGGGAGTATACGTGAACGTGTACGTGGTGATGGTTTATTTGGTCGTCGCTGATGTTGGGTAACACGATGTCCGGGCCGGGCATGGCGTCCTCGCTCACTTGTACCGCTTGGTCGCATGTGTCTTGCAGGTAGAGGAAGAAACCGTGATTGCCTGCGATTTAATGTTATAATCTTAAATAAATTTCGTGTCATGTTGTTTGTTCGCGATAAACTCTTAAATTACTGAACCGATTTTAATCAAATTTGCACACTGTGTGCAGTTTGATGCAACTTAAAAGATGGGATAGCTTATATCTAAATTTAGGTACAATATAATTTTTGTGATCCCCAATAAAGTGGGCACGGGTCTGCTATCATATAAAAATGCTATGCACGGGCCACCACTACTTGCCGTTGCCGTGTGGACTGCTGCTAATAGGCATGATGATAGATTTAGAGATCCCTTGCTACAATATCGGTACATAATTAATTATCTACTATATCCAAAAATAACTTTATGTCAGCAAGAAATTAAATATCAACGCAATTAAGATAATTATTTTCTATTTTGAAATAAGCACTAGAACGCTTGCAGATGTCTTGACCTCAATTGATGTTGTCACGCGTCAACTTAATATTTGAAACGAGAGCAGATCCTAAAAATCGATATTGATTACTTGGTATCCAAAAACATGTATTAATTTTACTTAAAACATCATAAAAATATCATCAGACAACAAAAAAATGGAGGGCAGAAATAAGAGATAAGCTCGTATTTTAATAAACATAAGTAATGTTTTCATAAGAATAATACTACAAATAATAAAATACTTAAATTAACTGGAGGGAAAGGTTGTCAGGTAAAATGGAGTGGCGTGAAAATTGATAAAGTTTCCGATAACACGCCGATGACAATTGAATGGCACTCGTGTGACTAATGGATTAGACTGTCTCTTCAATAACATATAAATAAACACACATCAGTGGTACTATTCTGTTACCAATTCGATCTCGAATGATCGTAATTTCGATTGTCCCATGCATAATACACTAATATCGTGATTTGAAAACAAATAATTCTAAATTACGTAATACTGATTCTCTTGCAAAATGCTACAAGATTTCTTTACAACTTCACACAAGCAGTTTATCTTATCTATATACTTTAAAATACGTCGCAAATTTTTGAATGATGCAGTTCAGCGCTCACAAAGAAATAATTCTACACTCAGCCCCACAGTAGGATTTTCTCCTGTGTCGTGGGTGACATGGACACACAAAGACGAATACAAAAACACCCAGACCCAGAACAGAAATCTAAACTCAACATTCAGATGTCTGTCTGGAAGGGGATCGAACCAGGGACCCACTGCGTGACAGACCGGTATGGTGACCGCTCCGCCACGCGGGTCGTCGTATACAAGATAAATCCATGTAGTACTGCAATATTTAATATTTGTGCAAAGTAGACGCCAAAATTTATAATAATAGCACTTAATAAAATAATATAAAATAAATTTTTTTTTGTTATGTAACACATGTTAAACATTTTATGTATAACTACGGTTTCGTAAAATGGTGAAATAGGTGTTTCTTTATACCAAACTACAAAGCCAAATACTAATTCCCATTCGCCTTTCATCAAAACTGGCGAATTCTAAACAAACTTGCAACACTTATTTGACTACCGTAGGGGTTGATAATTCAAAAAGGGCAAAATACATATTACATTTTATCAAACAACAAAGCCAAATATCAAGTTTCATTAAGTTTGCATCAAAATTGGCGCACCTCCTAAAGAATTGTCAACCTCTATTTAACCCTCATAGCGGTTCATTTTTCCAAAATTATCAAATAGATAATTCATTATATCAATCCACAAAGGCAAATACTAAGTTTCATTGAGCTTCCATCAAGAATGGCGGACTTCCAAATAAACTTGCAAACCTTATTTCACCTTAGTGGTTGATTATTCAAAAACGCCAAAATAAATGTTTCAACATACTAAACCATAAATCCAAATACCAAGTATCATTGAGCTCACATCAAAAGTGACGTACTTCCGGAAAAACTGTCAACCTCTATTTAACCCACTTAGGGTTGATTTTTCAAAAGCAGTAAAATAAAAGTTTAATTATGTCAAATTACAAAACTAAAGGCAGTTTCATTGAGGTTGCGTTAAAATTAACGGACTTTCATACAAACTTTTATCCCCTATTTAACCTCCTTAGGGGTGGAATATCAAAAAATCCGTTCTTAGCTGACGTCTACGTATTTGAAAGGAACTTGTTGTGAAAATTTCATGTTTCTACTTTAGTAGTTTAGGCTGCGATGTTTAATCAATACACGAGTGAGTGAGTATTTCGCTTTTATATATACAGATTTACATTGCAATAAAATTTGCTATTCATATTTACGTTTTCTTGTTATGGTCATGAAATTACTATTTTCTTGTATGTAAGGTAATTTATAAAACTCATTTTATTCCTCATGTACTGTAATTCGCCATAACAAACTACACCGATTAATCTCACTGATTAATGGTTTTTTGTGCTCTCACAACATTTATAGCTAGTAATTTTGACTATATTTGATCGTCTTTCAGCATACGAATAAAATATCCCTTGCTTTTGTAGAATCATCTGAGAAAACAATCTTTAATTTTTAAACTAGAGTTTAAAAATTTGCTCGAGTGACACAATAATATAGATATTTATGTAAAAAAAAATCCTAAATTATTACAACTCTTAGGTATAAACAAAAATTTGAAATACAATGAGGTAAAAAAATCTATCCATCTATATGACTCGTCCCCTAGAATAGTATTAGTATAACCTGATTAATTTAGCTCCGTGGAACTATTTCATGCATGTACCTACGATGGTCCTTCAATCGAATTTTTTACGAAAAAGTTCCGCCTAGCGATTAAGGTTTATTTGGAGAAATTGGCAACATGGTACATATTTAAATTTAGGAGTGGCTAATGACATTGGCAATTTTATAAATGTTTTTCTATATTTCTGTCCCTATAAGGATTGAAAGTGTATAATATATCGATTTTGAGCTTCTGAATCAACAAAGCAAACATATACTGTAATGATATATAAAATAAATTATCATAATGGTATAGTAGCAGTAGATACTGCATTTATTATTAACATCGCAGATACGCGCGCGATTAATGGCGCGCTGAAAATACAGTTTCGCGTACAAAGAGATCCACTCAATACCGCGGAGATAAATCACAGCATCATCATCGACCATTCAGCACTGCGGCGGCAATACGTGGATCACGTAGATATCATATTCAAAATTATTTATATTTTATTCATTTTGACTAACTACGTTTTAATGTATTTTGTCGTCTTTCACAATTTTAACAATACACTTCTTTTAACTTCTGCTTCATCTGATAATGCCTATCTGAAAGTTTAAGTTTACTACTTATTTCTTCAATTGTTTTTAACAATAAATCAAAGACAAAAAAATATACATGACGAATAGATAACATCTTTCCTTTGGAAAGTCGGTAGGAAGTATAACTATACACACGGCGGAATGGTCGGTACTCTTGGCTAACGTCATTTATATTATCCTTGCATAAATTTTGAAAAATGTTGCACCCCGCTCCAAACCTTAGGCTATGCAGAGGCATAGCCTAAGGTTTCATTCTGGTTTAAAGAGCAAGTATAATTAATTTATGCATTATACACACACTTATTAAGTAATTTGGCTTGCAACCAATGTCACAACTTATATGCAAGTAATAAATATATTCTAATATGATCGTAATACCTCATCTGTAAATACGAGCAAAAACAGAGCAAAAGGGAGCATCAAAAATTATCAAGAAGCGAGCGATCGGCTGATGAATTTCGGTTTATGTTCCACGCGGGGTCTTTGTGGTTGTACTTTCAGCGACACAATAGGGACAAAAGTTATTCAACGACAATGCGAGCACCAAATACCGATCGCCAACCCCCAACCCCCTACAAGTAGATGCCTAACCATTGTTTACTTTAATACTCCACTTTTATGTACATTATCGATGCCGACAACAATGTAATCGCGAAATTGAATTAGTGACGTGAAAGAACTCGAACGCGTAGGGTAGGTACCCAAGTTGGATCTTGCTTGTGTTAAAGGTTTTTTACATAAGGAAACATGCTAAGTAAAACATGACTTTAATGTTCAGTTCACAAACAAAGGTATTGTACGCATACATACTCAATACAAAAAATGTCTAAACATTTCAATATTTTTCTTTGTCAACAGATCTTGCGCATCGTCAGCGATAGTCGATTTACAAGACTAATTTGGGGGATTGAGGTTCGAATCCAAGGCACGTAACTTTGATTTTTCAAAGCTGTGTGTGATTATCGAACCGGCATCGATCTATGATTGAGTTTATTATGAGGCTTGTCTGCAACAGTAAAATTGTAAAATGTACTCTTTTTCGACCATTCTGTCGTCGATGTCGATGATAGAATAATTTGCGATCGATAAGTAGATAACTGGAAAACGATGGCGACGATAGAATGGAATCGATCGATAAATAACTGAGAAAGCCATTAAAATCTTTAGTACGTATGTGATGACATTTCGCACTACAGCTTTAAGAATATAAAATGAAAAAATACATTTATTTAGGTATCCTAGGTATCTTTACTTACAAGATCTGAAGGTTTACCTTACAAAGTAAAGGGTTGCAGGACACATCACGCGTTCTTCACTTAATTATCATTACTTCAAGTAGCATAAATATAAGTGTGGCTGACGATATCGTCAGCCACACTTATATTTATGCTAGTCATATATATGACTCCTACAGCTCTTTTCAGATTTGTTATGGTTGCCCGTGAACTAAAGAAGCATTGACTACGCCCGTTACATAGAAGCTGTCTCCCTTTTCAAAACATTGTACTGAATAGTTACATAAGACACTAAGTAGACGTAATAAGATAATAAGAATTTATGAAAGAAGTGTGAATTGGTGAGACTCTACAATTTACGCATAAAATAAGTTCTAAAATTAGAACCTTTAAGAATTGCGTATTGTAAAGAAACATATATATATAGACACATAAGTACCCAACAAAACATTGAATACAAGGTATTATGATGGTTAACAATATTTCGTCAGATATTCTCGTCGGCGTCCCTGTTACAAAAAGCCTGAACGTTTCTACAAAAGCTGCAAAGAATGAATGGGTGGGTGGAGGGGGTACTGCCGATTCAATAGCAGAAAGGAGGGATGTGTAGTTACGTAAGTATGTTTTGTGGTGCGTGTTAGGGAGAGCATAACGCGGAGGAAACCGTTTTTTCTTCTGAATCGGAAACCGTTTGAAAATTTTATGCAAAGAAAATTTCAAAGCATCGTTTTCGTCTCTTCTCGTGCTAATGAGGAATTGTTCGGCCAATCATATTGTTAAAGGTTGCACTTTGTAAAAACCAAGCAACATAAACGATCGCGAGATAAAGAAAGTGCGAGGTCAAATGTTACCAACTTGGCAGCATTAAAAAATATATTGGTACTATCATTAGCCTATAATAGAGGTCATAGCTATCATAGCAATCTTTGCAGCCCGATTGGAATAAAATTAAAGATCCGAACTTGCTTATGCAAGTTCGAATATCACACTTATGTGTGATTCAGTATGCAAGTAGAAAATATATCGTATTTTTACTATTTTTATTTTTTGTGTAGAAACAAAGCAGTTTAAGAGTAGACCTGTTTTTACTATTGCGTGTAAAATACTTCTATTGCAGATACTCACTTTGAAAACCAACCTTTCGTTTACATTGTAAGTTTCACACTAAAACTTCGGTAGGTACCAAATTGCACTACTACAGTTGATCTAAGCGAACTCTATTCAGACATTGTCTAATCAACATGAACACTACGCCGTTGCTCAGGTTGGCTTAACTTACGACTAACACAGTAACAGCACTATTACATTTTCAAATAAGCATGACTAATGAGTTCTTAACAAGTAAAAAGCAGGTTCCTTTTAGTTGTCCCTCCGTCGCAGGGCTATACAAAAGTACTCGCTGGCGGTTTCACGAACAACTTTAGTGTGACCCCACAAAGCTATGGAACGTCATTTAAATGCACACGTTTCATTGGCTCTGAATGCTTCAGGGAAGTAGAAAAAGAACGGGCCAATTACGACGCTTTTGTGACGACGCGACCTCTCGAAGTCTCGAGTGTAACTTTTATGTGGTGGCCCAAGTTTCCATTCAGATTCGATGGTGTATCTGCTTTAACGACACAACACTCAAAGACTTGATTTGAAGACGTTAAGAATGTTATTATAAATAAATAATGAAGATTTCCTGTACAAATAAACTTCTTATAGGTATAGAAAGTGTCAATTTTCTACATACTCGTATATTTAAGCTTTTGACATGCATTCGATATTGCATTGACAAATTGTTGTCAGCTTAACTTATATTATCATGAATTTATATCACAATTGAATCCAAAGTTACATAAGTCATAAGCCGATACAAACTATTTTGCGTGTACTACTTAGCAAATAATGCTCACTACGAAAATCACCATTGAAAGTAACATGTAACAAAAGAACATTAAATTGTTGGTAATAATAATTTGCAGTTTATTTGTATGATCTATGAAACAAAAAACTTAAGTATAAAAAAGCTGAGAAAACCTACCGGTATCCCGTGTTCAGGAGATTTCTAAATTAATAAAATTTAAGAATATGTTTGAAGATTCAAAGTACCTACTGCTATTTGTAAAGCCAATACTCCCTTTAGAAATATTTGTAAAGCGAATATTCCCTGTAGCAAAATAAGACTAGCTTTTGACTGCGTTCCAGACATAGGTATGTGTTCCAAATTATTTTTTATGAAAATTTTAAAAGACAGTGAAATTCACTTATTAAAACTCACTTATTGTACAATTATTCCCACAATTTTGCTGTATGAAAATCCTTTCACCAAATTTTGATATTTTAGAAATGCGGCATTGCACCATTTAATCTCAAAAAATATACCCTTACCAATCTCTTCTCAAAACAATTTGTCAAATATCCGCACTAACCATCTCTTTCCATTCATTGGATTTCGAAATATTCTGGTTAAAATGTAATTTTTCACCGAGATTATGAAATGGGCTTTTTATTTCTAAAAGTACCTACTGCAGATTTCGTGAATACGCACAGTTAATTAATTTCGTTCTCTCTGGTAATCATAAAAACCTTTCAAATTACTTTCCATAATCACGAAAAAGAAAATACAGTCCTCACTATGATCAAAAAACCGGGACCCTAAATTAACAAGAACAAATTTAGTACAGTGAGTTCAAAAAAATCAATACCTACTAACTGTTTGTCTAAATGTTTATATAAAGTCCCCAAACTCTCTCTTGATAATAACGGATTTTTATACGTTTGAATGCAGAAGATACCAGAAAAATACGAATACATCAAAATAGCAAACTATAATAAACTCTTCTAAGTTCTCATATAAATACCATTTCTAACTAAGAACCAGATACGAACCTGATTTCTTTGTCAATCATCATCGTTACCGTCTTTGTGAATTTCAATCAATTGAAACCACACAACCGCAATGTAATAAAGTCTTTTGAAAACTCTTTAGGTACCTACTCCTAAAATAGGTTTGCAAAATACTTGAAATTAATTTTAAATTATTTGAAATTGTATATTTTAACTACGTATCCGATATACATGTTAACATACGACGAATAACATGTGTTGAATTAAGTCTTATAAAACGAGTTGCGAAAACAACAGAAAGAAAAGAATAAACAAGTGCTATAGAAAAATATGTGTGAACAACACGAAAGACGAGAGATAGTTTACAGTTGAATATAATGATTTTCTGTTGTTAAAAAGAGACAAAGGACTTTTAATAGATTTTATATTCTGCCATATCTTTAAGGGTGCGTTCATACCTAGCGAATGCATCTCAATTGCGTTTCTGTGCAAAAGGCTTGCAAGCTGCATGTGCGCGTAATGAAGTGCGCCGTATGCGCCGCTCCTGCCCTGCACGCGCACAAGGCTAAGCGCCACGCGCAAACAGCTCTAATGCTGAACGACAAAAGCAACAATTACAAATGAGGAGTAGGTAATTAAGGTACGAGAGATGTAGTTAATGAAGCATCTTTCAGACCCAGGGGCTATCCGCGTGTGTTATCCTACGGCGAACGCAAATAGTTACTGTCTATACATACCCCAACGTTCGATTCACGATATCATATTTTCTTACTTGTCATAAATATATTCATATTTTATATATATTCGTATATGTGACTTATACCGAAAGTGTAAAGAAAACTGAAAAAAATATTCTTAAATTACAAAAAAAAGCGTAACGCCTTCAAAATGTCATAATAACTCCTTTACGAATGTACATCGACCTACCGCCAGCGAACTTTTTAAAAGCTCACTTATTTTGCAATATGTCCAGGCGTTAGGCTTGTTCACTGTTCATCAATAATGTATTTTGATGGATAAACCTATGTGAAATTAATATCATATTTCATATACATCTATAGATTTATGATGGGAATCAGCCACCGAACACCCTTCTGAAATAGGTATGTCGCTTGAATTACCTAACATTGCATAAGTACTATACATATATAAGTATTTGACGATTAACTTATCTTGGCAATGTTATTCTATATACATCATAGCGCCGAATACGCTATGATTTATAAATCTATACATTTAATTTTAACACAATTGACTTAATTACTATGTTTTAATTTACTTGTTTTTATAGATCTTACCTTTGGGCTTCCCGTTGAGCGGAAGATTAGAACCAGCTCTTTTTACGGCTCATCTGTCCCGTTTTCCTGATTACAAACCTGGCAACATTTGCGGCGGCTTCGATCAAAATGCATTTATGGCGCTTGGCCGTTCGTTAGCGGACCGTCAATACGGCTCTCGGTCCACCCGCTATAAATTCCGTATTGAGCGGACACACAACAAAGCGCGTTTTGTCTTGCAAATGAAAACGCGCACATTTCGCGGTATTGTGCGCCGCTGTTTCGGTGCCCGCCATTATTAACGGCGAACATGAAAGACAAAAGGTTCGTCTGCAGCACTGAGCCTGGCCTAGATAGCGGATTATTGTACTAACACAATAGAAGCGTTAATTCCGCGACTCTACCATTATTTTGTTGTTTGCAACTTTATCGCGTCAATCGATTTGATCGCGATCGGCTTTTGTTCGCTACCGTACTTTTCAAACTCGATTTCAAATTGATTGTTTTGTGTTCATATGACGAGCTTTGTATTGAAAACTACAATTAATATTTTGGCTACAGAAATAAATGGTATTGCCTTATAAACCAATAACAAATCGTGGCGGGGAACGGAAACTATATAAAATAATTCATGTCAATTTAATTTTACTTATTACAAAGTATCGAAATATTTTAATACATTTAATAAATGAACTAAACATTAACAATTCTAAATATTTATATTTTTAAAGACAGCGTGACAAATTAAAATAGGCAAAATTTTGACTTTAAACTCTACCCACTATCAAATCTATTGTTACTTGTACGTATTTGTAGATCAAAGAAAACCCTGAGTTTATTGTCTTTTATTTACTTAGGTCCATGAGGTAGTAAAAAAAATCTTTTTTATATTTAGTTTATCCAGTCACTTGTTCCATTTTTTAAATTAAACAATAAACTATTTGTCTATAATGTCAGCTACTTTTATTCTTAACAGTATCTAATAAGACTTCAAACTTACCGGAATAATATTGCAGTCAGGTGATAAATTCCAAAATTCCCAATGAGTAAGGGGGCACAACACAAAATTATCGCACAGAAAATTCACATTCCACACTTCACAGAACAACATTGTCTTTTACAAATTACCGGCACATAATAAAATATGCCGATGTTTAAAAAATTGGCGGGAAGAAGCGAAAAAGTTCAATCGGGCGAAGGGCGCTCGGCATTCGGCCAAGCGGTTGTTATGAATGGGAAACGCTGGCAGACTGCGAGCCGGCCGGCGGGAGTCAGCAAGTCGCGTGTGCCTTTCGCGCCGTATCCTCGCGCACCGAGCTTCGCTGTCATTGTCACCCTTTGACATCAACATCAAACTATATTAAATACCCGCCTTCTAAGGAGGCGACGGTTACATAAGTACTACGCTGGTGCAGCTAAAAACATTTAATAAGTAGGGGACTTTTATTTGGACTATTTTAGGTAATACTTATATTTTAATAGAAACGATTATTTTATTTTCAGTAATTGTAACTCTATCTGTGTTATATATAATTAACAAAGTGGTGGTTGTATATTATAATTCTCCATAAACAATTTAACCATCGTCTTTTCTATGCTACGTAAGCTATTTGGATTTATACCAATACCAATACCAATAAAACAATCAAGAATCAACTTACAAAATGTAAGTACATCTTAGACCATGGTGTGGTAGGTACATGTAAACTATTCAACATAATGAAAAACAAATATTACAAAAAGAAACCAGTTAACGTAGTAACAAAACACAATACAAGCACACCCCATTAAGCAGCGCACTACAAATAAGATACGTCTCATCAAAGGAAGAAGCCAGCACACAGGAGCTGATACAATGTGAAACGTTGGGTAATATGTCCGATGACAATGGTGCGAATGCGGCACAAAGCCGCCGTATTGTGAACCCGTACAATACACCTTGCATACACAAACATAACCAATTTATTTCGGTATTCAGCAAAAAATGCCAAGCAATTAAAGCCCTTACACACCCGCAATAGAGAAATCAAATGCAGATTCGTGTTTGAGCCATTGTTGTGGATGTATTACGGTATACTGAGTGTCAATAAGTGTTATCAGTTGAAGGTATAGTTTTGTAGAGGTAGAGCTCACATAAATGTTTTATCTTTTTATACGTGCTTTATCTATTTTTTTATCCGAATTGAACTTCAGACTTATAAGATTTCAATAGGAAATAAGAATGAAAGAAAACCAACCAATAAACAAGGGTATAAATAATTTAGATAACTCACTTGTTAGTCTTGATTTGTTAGGTACATACCTACTCACGAAAGTCTTATGTTCTCGTGGTAAAGGCAAACGTCGTGAGTAAACTTGTCAATGTGTTGATTTCTAGCAACCCACATCAGACCAGTATGGTGCACAAGGCCTAAACCAGAGGTCCCAGACTTTTTTCATAGACCATTTTCAATTGAGCTGGTTTCAGTGGACCCGCCGCAGCTATATTTCTACCATATTAAAAAAATCGACAAAAAAACGTGAAGATTTGATGGTACTAGGGAAATTCGCATTGTGGCTGAGTTCCAAAAAAAGTCGCCAAATCTAAATAGCCTTTTACATCAGTGTCTCTACTATTTGACGACCAAAAAAAGGCCATCTAGTCTAAATATTCTGCCGCCCTCTAATTTCCCGCCCGGAGGCGCCTGTTGAGTAGAGGAAAATCCTTATCCTTTTTATTACTGCGTAGTACCTAGTAGGGTTCGAACCTCGAAATTATGAAATGCCTCGTATAATTACAAAGCGACCTTTCAAACAACTTTTAATATATGTATTAATTTCTACCTCACATTCTCACAAAAGGTCGTAATTAAGTTACGCGGTAATCCTTATTATAGCTACACTAGTACTTACGTCCATATCTTGCATACTTCAAAGCGACCATAAAGCGTCATTGGGAAGGTCTCACTTCAATAGAAGAGGCGAATACAAAAGACGAAAGAGGGCTAGGTAATGGCAGACACAATGGAATACTGTTTGGACTAGCGACCGCCCTCCGCACAATGGCGGACCGCGAAACTTATTTTATTCCTCAACACTTATTTATTCTCTGTGCTCCGCTACCTTCTTTCAGATTTTCCATGTGAATGGCTCTAATTATACTTTTGCTACGTAGTTACATTGTTGGCAGATAAAACTTTTACATTAAATTTTGTTAACATTGTCGTAAATTATTGATGTTTTATAAACATGCGTAAATTGGCAACTAAAATACGAATTATGTTGCAGTCTTGTTATTCCTTGTTCAAAAGTGAATCAAACAGGAATATCATAATTTTGCTTTAACTCTTGTGTGTAACTTGATATGCAGGATTTTGATACACTTATCGGACTTATAAAATTTAAATCACGTATCGGTTATCAAGACGCGGTCCTGTGACGTTCTCGCCGATGTACCGAACATGCCACGAAACAAGTTATAAATTTTAATTAGAAAGAATTATATATCTTTAGCTTTCAACTATGGGTATACGCTGTTGAGTACCTAATAACATTTTGAAATTCATATGGTGGATATACCAGTTTAGTTCTAGATTAGCTAGTTAACCAAACTGCTGCATCATCATATACCATCATCAATATTATCACAACAGCAAAAGTAAGTTCTGACTTACTCTATATATTGTATTAGCCAGTTTTTGAAATCCTGAGGAAAGCCTAAAGTATAAAGCTTTCCTCAAAATTTCAAAATACAATTACAATAATAATATTATCCGTGACCGATATGTAACATGTCCACCATGCCACACTATAATTAAAACATCATTACATATAAATGAAGATGATAGACGAAGGTAATAAGACATAAAAGCAAGCTTGTGCTTATTCGTTGTTTCATTTACCATTCAGTTACCGTCTTAAACTTTTTTTAACCACTTTAACCTTTTCTTTCAACAACAAACACTTTCTCCGCTCTCTCAACACCTTTTTTTTGTCAACGGTAAGGACTTAAGGAGTTGCGTAGCAAAGTCGCGTAGTACATAGTACGTAGCGTGATGAGTGGCGTACGGTACGCTACGCGCAATTGACCACTTTTAGGACTTAAACACATATTCTTCGTATATTTCTGTGCCCTTTGTACGAGTTTATTACGTTTCCTGAAAACGTACACTGTTTATGTACGTTATGCACGATAACGTAAACGTTGTTGTCATTGTAATGTACATGGTTTCGTTTTCGGCGTTATCTACTTTGCAATAATGAGCGAATAGGTAAATAATGATCGTTTCGAGGATATGTCATAAACTCGTACAAAGGGCACTGTATTCGATTTGAATATTCCGAGTTTGTGGAAATTTTTGGACTACCTACATTATATTTTTCTTCTCGACGGAAAAACCTTCAAAAGGTACCCGACGCCGTTGAAGCGACGCCTGGTTATGTGGGATACTTACCGCACAAAACCCATCCAGTGGCCGTCGTCGGCGATGCACACACTCCGGGATCTCTAAAGGAACGCGATCGGAGTACTCTGATCGCGTTGCCACATCGGGCTCCACCGAGGTGAGCGACTGCTCCCACCGCACCGTCTGGTCTTAGCGACAGTATGCGATCACAAATAGCGCCGTCCTCCCCGGGGTCGAGTAGGTTTGAGTTGCCACCCGCAACCCTGGAAGCCCCCTTTTAATCGCCTCTTACAACAAACATGGGATACCGTAGCCCTATTCTGATCCCAGACTACATGGACAAGTTACAGCTAGGTAAATACCTAGCTGAAAGTGTTTTCAGAGTATACATTACATCAAATAACGTGTTTTGGTATGCGTTCAAAATTTAACATTTCACTTACAATTTGACCGATTCCATGGAAATTATCCATTCCAATGTTTAAATAATATGTTCACGTCATCTCTCTCATTTGATACGGAACTTTGGTATATTTGACAATACTCGATTATTCATTCTCACTTTCACCCCCAGACCTAGTTAATGGCTGAACCAATTGTGATAAAACTTGTCTAATTGTAATACACACGTCGTGCCCTTATGTTGATAAACCACGTGGGTTCAATTATTTTTTCCCACTTTCACCCCCATACATAATAAATAGCCGAATTGATTTTGATAAAACCTAATTGTAAGTTACACATCATGTCCTCTCATTTCATACCCCCACTTGGGTGTATTTCGCAACGTTAGATTTTTCATCCCAACTTTTACTCTACAGACCTAATAAATGGCTTGTCTGACTTTGATAAAACATGTTTAAGAAACATTGCCGGAAAAAACATACTTTCTAAAAATAACCAGTTCACCCGTTTAGGAGCTAACAACGGTGCCACAAATATACATACATAGTGGTCATAGTTATAAAAGCGTTCACTAAACTTATATATTTTGCGTCAAAAAATTGAGGAAAAGGTAGTTGTTTATTTATAATTAACCAAACTTGTGGTTTATAAAATCACTGAAATCATTGAAATTAATAACGTCAAAAGTTACAGGTTAAGGGTAGTAATAAACAATTACTTCTATTTTTTTATTTAATAAAGACTTAATTAGACCCTATGTTTACACAGTACATAGTTCTAAAGTAGGTGCTCATACATACTTGCAGGACATAGTTTCGTCGTCGTGATGTAGCGAATTATGTTGAGCTCCGACTTCGGGACTGTGTATTGTGTTTTACTAGATCAACGTATATTTAAATTATTTGTTGCTTTGTAGCATTAAAGTGGTTTTATCTTTTGCTAATTTTTTTTAATATATATTTTTCATCCCAAGTCGTTATTATCTAATTCTTCAATATTATGTCGATTGTACCCCACGCCGCCACTCAACTGAAAGGATGGCGGTACTCTGTTCAAAAATTGTCAATACTAAAAACATTTTTCTTTCATAAATTTTTCCTTCGCCATAGATGCGATTGACGAAAGATCGCAGTCGTTGCTTCAAAGTGGCTCAAAGACCTCAGATGGCTCAGACCCCCATTACCTTAAAAATCCTATCTCAACTTTTTTCCTATTGATACAAAATATTTAAAAACTTTACGACTGTCCGATCGTTTGTATCGACTCCCTGGAGGTCAATATTGACCCCTTCGGCAATATCTAGTGTAAGCGATACCGTTTTTTTAAGTTTCGCCACTATTTAATTAATTCATTAGTTGATTTACATATTACAAGATCTAAAAACATTAATAGATTGAAAAATATCAATAACATTGTTATATTGGTGGTTGCGATTTTATTTTTTGTTGAGCAATATTTAATACTTTTGATTAATAATAGCAACTCCAATTTGCTCGTAGTACTGGCAAGTCATCAAAAAAGGAAGAAACAACTGTCACTCTGTCTGTCAGATCAATGAAATTGTTAAAATTCAGTCGCCATTTTACTTTAGTTACAGTGTGACTACAATGTGCATTGATGAAATAAAATAATCCAATGTTTACTTTAACATAGTTTTGTGAATTCTCGCTGCAATACAAGTGAGTGTTACAGTCTTTAAATAATCCATCACTTTAATTTGCTACCGAATGTTACATTAAAGAAAACTAAAACCATACCTACTAGCGTTTGTCAATCAAGATGGCTGGGGTCCCGGTATTCGGTTTTTGTTGATAAGACTTGTATTTACGGGAGTTTGTTTTAATATTACTATATTACTCTATTTAATACGTGTAGTGACATTTTTATTTGCTTCGTGTACAGATATACACAGCAATGGATACACCTTTGGACGCGTCACTTGTGGCGCAGTCAATAAACTACCATGGGCAGCAATTGCAAAAAACGTGGGAGGCCGAACGAGGAGAGGAGGATCTGGCCAAGGTCGGCGTGGGCAACCTTGATTTTGCCGTCTACCAATCGCGACACAAGCACCTCACATTTCAAGACAGAGGTCGAAGATTGAAGCTGCATCAATTCATAGCCAAAGAGGCTGGCGCACTGTTCGATGGTTCAATCATGGAAGAGGCACCCTCATCGTCAAGTTTGGGAGCAGAAACGTCGGCACC
>DWTU01000330.1:0-18414 GCA_018251515.1 Cecropterus confusis | reverse complement strand
ATGTTTTTTTTCCGAGGGGCGCGGTACCTAACCCAACTATTCGCATAATCTCAATGTTACGTTCAATAAAAAAAAAAAATTTTAAAAAAAAAAAAATTTTTAAGGGGGGGGGGGGGGGGGCTCCCATACAACTGACGTGTTTTTTTGCCGTTTTTTATAGGTAATGGTACGAAATTTTTTGTGGTGCGCGAGTCGGACTCGCACTTGGCCGGTATTGTCCCTTTAGTTGCCTCCTAGCCCATCAACGGGAAGAGGTGTTTAGAAGTGCTATTAAAAACGGACTCCCCACGGTACAGATTGTAATTAAAAAAGAGATATATTTATCACATGAACAAAATAAGTAACTGACCTTTACAAACAAGTTGTTGTAGATATTCAATAGTCTCTTTGTGACATTCAGTCCCAATACCTGTAAAAGAGCATACTGTAAATTTAAACGAAATGAAACATTTATTTTTTCATGTTAAATTCATGAATATGGAGGGGCCTAGGTACTTATACATATCTTGCCGTGTGAGATGGGGGATGGAAGGGGTGATTGTGAAAGTGAAGTGAAAAATTCGTTGCTATAACAATATTTACAAGAATTAAGTATATATTTTTCAATATTTATATCAGCAATTACACGAACAATAACGATTTAAGGTACCCAATATAATAATAATTAGCGTAGCGTGAGTATGCGTATTTGTGTGTGCGTGCTTGCATAAAAAAACACTTTCTATACTTATAGCCTCTCTAGGATTTTCTCCTGTTTCGAGGGTACCATGGACACACAAAGACCAATACACAGACACCAGAACAAAATCAAAACTCATTATTCAGATGTCTGTCTGGCCGGGGATCGAACCTGGAACCCACTGCGTGACCGACCGGTATGGTGACCGGTCCGCCACGCGGGTCGTCAAGAGTGTGTGTGTGTGTGTGGGTAGGGGAGTGCGTTTATGTGTGCGTACCTGTAAATGTTTATGTGTGTGTGGGCAGGAAGTGCGTTTATGTGTGCGTACGTGTGACTGTTTATGCGTGTTGGAAGGGGAGTGCGTTTATGTGTGCGTACCTGTAAATGTTTATGTGTGTGTGGGCAGGGCGTGCGTTTATGTGTGCGTTCGTGTGAATGTTTATCTGTGTGTGGGGAGGGGAGTGCGTTTATATGTGTGCGTACGTGTGTTTTTTTATGTGTATTTGATTCTACCAACGACACATCATCAACGAGAAGTTGCTTACCCGTCTAAAATCGTCGCCGATTTCGTTGCGTAGCTTGTCGACGGCGATCCTGTCTTTTTCGTTCGGGTCATCCGGTAGCTCTTGCCACACCTGAAGGTTGAAAGCGAATCCTATTAATTTGGATGGTTCGATAGGTATACATAACATTTTGCCACGCCCTTGGCCGTAGGTAGGATTCTTAGATCTCGATGCGACTGTCGCCAGATCCAGCCCACGGAACGGCATGTGTCCATATGCGGTCTAAATCATACCGAGACGGTTTAATTAAGTGGTAAAACGAATATGGTCCGACCGAGGAGGTACGACCGCCACTTATTTCTAGCGTGAAGCAGTTCTTGCGTGTGGTGGAAGGATATGGTTGCCGGCTTACTTCCATATGAGGCAACCATCTCAGTCCTCGGGAGTAGCAACGCGTCTGTGATCTACTTCAAATAAAACCAGAGTTCTATATGAAGTTGCTTACATCTGTCCATGGGCGACAGTGTCCAGTTACCATCATATGGAGTGCATGCTTTGCTGCTTCAATGAGACATTGGGTTGATCACATCACCTGTATCATAATATCCTGCAACTCCTCTTCAAGAACGCGCGCTAAGAGTGGATCTAGTTCGCGTTTCTCTGTCTCCGATGTCTTCTGATGATCGGTCTCTTGCAGTATCTGCATAGTGTCTTCTAATTGCTTCAACTCTGCATAATAAATTATACCATATTCAGAAGGTTCTCGCAAAATAGATGATTTTTAATAGACTTCAAAAAAAGGAGATGGCATTCGACTTCTTTTCTTTATTTTAGTGTACTGCATAAAAAATATAACATTACTTGAGTATTACGGCAATTTGGATTTTTTATACTATTAAAATATGTGATATATATAGAATATGTAGCGTAATGTTGAAAACTTCAGGAAATATTGCTACAAATTTCACTTATCTTCTAGAAAATAAATAAAAATACCTACGTTTATCGTCTTTTGATGTTTCCACTGATTTATCTTTTATTCCATCCGCGGTCTTTAGAACATTTTTCTCTTGAGCAAGATGGGTCTTTTGAGCTGGTGCGGCGTCTTCAGTAGTGCCGTTCATTCCTTCATCGTCTTCAGATTTGGTCTTTTGTGTAGATGGAATGTTTTCAACAGGTTTGTTCTTTGATCCTTCACTGTTCTCAGGTTTGGTCTTTTCGGAAAGTGCAGTCTTCTGAGGTGCGGCCTTTTGTGTAGTAATGTTTGTATTTTGTGATCTTTGGGTAAGTTTCCCTTCTGGTGTTGTGGGTTTAGTGTTTTGAACAGGAATGGCAGTTTGAGGCTTGGTCTTCTGAAAAGCGTTATTCTTTTGCATTGGACGTTTGAATTCCTGTTTAAGAGGTCCAGTTTTCTGTACTGGATGATTTGCATTTTGATTTGCGACCTTGGTCTTCTGGTTTTGTTGATTTGTATGTTGGGGTGTAGGTCTCTTATCTAAGGGACGTTTCGATTCTATATTTGGTTTACTCCCAGGTACATATTTATTTCTAGAGATATCTGCAAAAAATGATCTTAATCATTATGATGGTACGTGACTGTATTCAAAGTTGAAGGTCATGGTAAGTTAAAAAAAATTACATTATGTACAACTTTCTAGTAAAAAAGATACTTGTATACGCAATAATAGTAAGAAATGGCAGGCGTAACTTAAGACTAACGGTCGTCATGACATGATGTTCGATGTTTCGACAGGGACAAATTTAAATAATTGTAATTTCGAGACTATATGTCAAAAGACGGTCCACAATTAAGATAAGGGGCTCTGTATTAGCAAACGAGCATGATCCCCACCTGATGGTCTCGCCATCAGTGTAGGTGACACCTACGATCAACCCTAGGTAAGATTAGAATATCACAGACGCGTTGCTGCTCCTAAGGATTAAGTTGTAACGTCTCGGTCATGCACCTATGTTCTCCTTAGCGTTCAAACCTGAACACAGCCGCGCTCAACACTGCTGTTTTTCAGAAACAGATGAGACGGCGGTGCCGACGAAGAAAAACAAACAAAGGACTCAGTCATCTTCAAAATTAATTGGTTAAATAAAAAAAGAAACATACCATTGATGTTTTGATTGTGCACAGCACGCGGAGCGACGAAACTCTTTCTACCCGGGACAGCGTTCACTCTTCTTCGTCTGACCGGAGCACCGGGTTCTGTAAAACGTTACCGGATTACAATCAATTCGTAATACATACCTACGCTCGAGAAAATTTACATTCCTTGTGACGCAGTTGCCTAAAAGAACTGCCATAACATGTCTGTTATTTTATTTTACGTGACGACCCGTGTAGCGGGGCGGTCACGATACTCAGAACCCATTGCGTGTTAATGGTTACCTGGTTCGATTCTCGGACAGAAAGATATCAGGATGATTAATAGAACGGAGAGTTGAACCCGAATGAGTGAAAGTTTGTATAATATAGAAGTAGCATACGAACGTGCAGTCTACCAGATGGTAAGTGGTCACTAATCTCAAGGGCATTCTATAATCAATTACCTGAAGTTGGGCACTGAAGCTTTGCTTGAGGACTAAGTTGGAATAACTCGGATAAGTATTTCGCTCTTGAAACTCCCTTCCAACCAGACAGCAACAACGCTTACACTGTGCTAGTAGACAGAAACTGGTTCGGTGGAAGATTCCACCGAAGTCGAACCACAAAGAGAATAAAGGTATATCTATAAACATTTGGCTGAGCGACAGATATCTACAACACCAACAACCAAGTCAAGATAAAATTACAATACAAAATATTATTTGCCAACTTTTTTAATGAATTCAGTAGTAACTTAAAAATGTTTTTGGCAGTGCACGGTAGGAGTCTTACTTAACTAATTTAATACATCAGAGAAAAATAATGCATATCAAGTTATTTTTCGAAACGCTGATCCTGAATGTTTAATTACCGGAATCCCTCCAAGTAAATCAGCCAGCTCTGTTAAAAATCACAAAAGTTAGCAAATATTACCTGTTGACTATATGTACTGGTGCGCTGCAAAGATCAATCATCAATTTGTCCAGTCAAACGAAAATATCTTCCAATTGAACGTCAAGGAAGAAAATGAACGAAACTGTCATGATAAATAATAATAATGATAGAGAACTGGCAGTAGCTTTTAAGCCCACTTTAAAGGCTACATATTTTCTTGATAGTCCTGTAATATACAAATAGGCACTGGCGGATCCAGTCTTTTCGTTTTTATAACAGCCGACGATAGACTTTCAGAATATACTGGCGAAAAAATGATCTTCCGATAAGGAGAGATTGAATTAATTTCTGAAATTTTGACACATCAAAAATTGCGTCACAAGATAATAAATAATGAAACGACGACGAAGACGTAACATGCCTGAAGACACGCTTATTACATTAAAAGTAGAAATACATATGAGTCAAGAATACTATATAATATTTAGAGAATAGACAAACCGGCATTAGCAGTCACCGTTATCCTGTAAAATGTACACAAAATACGTATTTTTTTTCAGCTGCTGCGCAAAAGAAAATCGTACATCATACATTCTCCGAAAATAAAAGCAGAAATATTACTGAAAATGCCGACTTCGAAATAACAATGAGAATATGACGACGATCAAAGCAACGAGAAAACATTAGACAGGATGGGAAGAGTCTTTTATGACGCAACAACAGCTCACTGGAAAGAAGCGCAATATCTAGTTAATATGTTAACAACCATACTCATATACACCCATGATTGAACCACAAGTATTATTAGAAATAAAATGAAAGATACTGCAGAGGTAATAGATATTGATTCAAATGATATAGCTGCAGGTTGTCTATAAATTCATTTAATATGCAGCAATGTCTATAACTACATACTAGTTATAGACATTACTGCAACACCAGCTATCTGTATAGGTTCTGCGAGAAATATTAAGTTAAGCTGCACCTGTCTATCTGGAATTAATTTACTCACGCAATTCCAATGTTCAACAGCTTTTTCCCAGAGAGGTCCAGTCGCGAGGTTTCAGATTGTCAAACATACCTGTGTTGGATGTGTCGCCTGCTTAATATCCTTTGATGTACTCTATCATACTCCAGAATATTTCGTAGTGAGTGCTATCAGGATTATCCTTTACTGCTTTGTATATATACTTTTTATTTTTTTATATTTTTTCTCTATAACTAAACGGGTATCATCTACCTCTTACCTGTGTTGTTCACTGCGACAGCCACCCAGTTGACATACTTTTCCAATATCTATGCGCCTTTGAGAATACTTCTTCTCTGCACTATCTGTTGATAGTCTTGGTTGTCCGAGTTGAGTCGGATGAGACTGATTCGACGCCCTATTCCAATCGACTGAAACTCTTGAAAATAAATGAGCAATAATGTTAGAAATGAAAATTTCATATCAATACCTTCAAGCCGTAATTTAAAATTTTATTGCATTTTCGTTTGTTTAAAACTTCTTTTAAAATCATTTCGTCTTACGAAAATATATGTAAAATATTTAAACTTACCTTTTCCCGAAGAGATATATTTCTATAGGCAGTTGATAAGTCTATTGTCACCTTCCACATTTCAGGATTACTATAAATATGACGGCAAGAGTCCAAGAGCGACGGTAAGCTCTGATTGTTTTCTCACCTTTTACTAGGTCGTCTGGACCCCCAAATCTGCCTTATATAGACCGATAATCAGTAACATACTAAAACAATTATTTATTAGAGTTGCCTTGATATACGTAACATTGCAACATTTTTTAACTACAATTACGTACTCAATTCACCCGCGTATTACAAAATTATAATAATGTAAATGTACACTATGATAAAAGGGGAGAAAATGATTCCAGAAATAAAAACGTATCGTCACTTATAACACAAATTTATTCGTCTAATAAAATACCTGACATAAACGAAATATATTTTCGAAATAACAAATTCGAATCAAATTCTATTTTATATGTTATCCTTAACCTTATTACAAAGGGTCCAAGGCGAAACAATATCAAAGTTTGCATAGTTTTCATTCTAGGAAAAAAAAACTTTGAGTAACTAAGTTAATAACAATATCAATTAATTCAGATCAGTAACATACATCACTTTATTAATCTTTAGAAGGCTGTCTTTTAATGATTTTCTTAACTAATTCAAACAAACTACATCGTCATCACTGTCGGACGCGATATCCATGTTTGCTACATCATAAGTATCTGTCATTTCAGCTCTGTATTTTTTAATAAGCTCCCCCAATTTAGGATATGTATAGTCAGACTTAACCACTACACTCAAACAATCTTGCCTGTCATCAACGTAATCTAACTCATAATTTAAATTTGCGATGGCCTCAACTGAATCTAAATCCATCTGCACTTCAAGTTTGGTCTTTCCATCATAGGTATCAGACAATTTGGCGTTCCTCCACGCTCCGAATTTAATTCCTTTCACGCCTTGATTGCTTTGTTTCAATTTCTCGCACGCTAGAGCACAATTCATCAAATTATGTTCATTAGGTAGCATAATGTACATTTTTATGTATTTTACATTGCTGTCATCGCCTCCAATAACTACGATGGGTTGGCGATTCAGAGTTCCTATGTGTAGTCCAACTAACCATCGCCTTGATTCGGTATTCTCTGGTATGACAGCCAAGTAACCCGGCGAGCAGAACCCATATTTTAAGAAGTCTGTACAACTATTGCCTCCTTGCAACAGATACTGATATAGTTGGTACACAACCATATCCTTAATTTTGCGTGTCATAGCCAATGTGGCGTTTTTATTACCTTTAATTCCTATTTTAACAGCGTTCGCATCTTGCCCTAGAGACGGCATAGCAGTGAAGTACATGGAAGGTGTGATTTCAACGGAGGCTTCGTACAGACCTGCATCAAAAACATCCTTATCGACTGCCATTGCTTTTAGAAACACACTTACTTTTTGCAGTTCGTAGCTGATCATCATTTTGTAATCCTCTAGAGCCCGAGAGGAGGACGGCGGAATGTCGACATAAATCCTAGTCCCCTTCGCAGTTGCCACCTTTTTTACAAACTTCCACTTACCTATGTTAACGCCCTTCATGTTTTTGTTTTGCAACTTCAATTTTTGAAGCGGTTCAATGTGACGGCACCTGGAATGACCTGGCAACCAAATGGCCGCACGTTCGTACCACAGCTCTTCGTCTGTGTACACTAACACGTTGAAAGCATGGAAATTGCTGAAATCTAAGTTAAGGAGCCAATCCCTGGAGCGTTCTTCTTGCGTCACTATCTCGTATCTGTAGACACTTTGTAGTCCCTTCATAATAAAGTCCGGCGCCCACCCTTGCGACGTTTCAGATTCCTCGATCATTTTGGAGACTAGATAAGACTTTAACTCGTTCGCTTGATAGATCTCGAATGGCTGGAAATTGTCCTTGCAAAGGTACAGGTTAAAGCCACCACTTTGTTGTTTTGGTATTAAACCTGCCTGATGTGGACGAAGTTCGAATGTCGGTACAAAAGATGGGGGTGGGACCATTACGGGCGTCGGGTTAATGAGAAACGGCATTTGCACGTTTAGAGGATTGACTTGCGGGATCCCTGTAGATGAATTCCCTGGATTTACCGGTAAATTAACCGGCGGTATCACGTTTAGAGTCCATTCTTGAGGAGCTGGAGTTGTAAGATCTGGGAATTAGCGGAAATGAGGAAAATAATGATTTTAATCGTGAACTTGATTTAGCTAACAATGTAATATAAACTTTATACTTACTGTTAAACTCAATTCCTTTAGGTTCATCTGTGGAAAATGAAAAGGCGAATGTTAGTTTGTTAATGTGTATGAGGACTGATGGCCTGGTGAAATTTTACTAGGTAACTAATTTTCATACGTATACTGTTGAAATACTAAAAAAACCAAAATGAAAATTTTCTTAATCTTAAAGTGTTGTTGTAAAAACATAATATTGTTATTACTACTATATGGAATAATAGATTAAATTAATATGATATACACTATTCAAACATTTGAAGTGTTACATGTATATTAATCTCACCTTTAATCAAGTTATCTGGAGAACGCTTAGGAGTTTTAGCGGGAATATCTGGTTGATCTGAAAATGCAAAAACATTTGTGAGTGTTTTGTTACCATCCTGTTGATTTTACAAATCAAATATTTTTACACCGAGAGACATTACAAAATAAATACAGATAGAATATGAAATAAAAATAAACAAATCATATTATTTCTTTGCAAATAAAAATAACGTAAATAAACAAAAATCAAAGTGTCGAGCACCAACCAAGGTGTCGTTATTTTTACGTTTTAAATATATTTATTTTGAGTTGAATTGTGTTTCATTTTTTGTATAGTAGTGTTTGATAGTAATAATACAGTAGACTGCAGACACATAAAGGGTGCACGCAACAGGATGTCAATATTTTTAACATCAACAAATTGTTAGCACTATTTAATGACTAGAAACTAAATATTAATTTGACAAAATTAAGTGTCTGAATGAGATAGGTCGTCGAATGAGAATTATCGTTACTTCATTGAATCAACCACGATGACCGAAGACAATCTAATAGTCAAAATATAAAGAGTTCTTCCGGAAGCCATTAGTCAATGATCTCAACTTAGTCCTCAGGAATCCGGTTCCAATCCAGAGGAGTAATTTGGATCTGCTCAGTTCGACATTGTTACAAATAAACATTGTGTAAACTGCATCCGTTGCAGACACCCTATTAAAGCAGTAAGTCACATTGTTTACTAAAATATTTTATATACGATACATAACAAACAACTAACTAACATGTAATATAATGTGTAGCCGAAATGGCTGTAGTTAACAACATCAAACTCAAATAGTAGCTACATTTTATATGAAATGAGCATCTAAGGAAAAAAATTCTGGGGAAACAACGAGGTGTATTTCGAGCGAGACACATTTTCAGGAGTTATTGACTTAAACATTGGAATAGTACACATAGGAGAACACGTATTAGTCCATCAAAACTCATCCCTTAATAAGGTAAAAGGGGGGTGTCAAAATATGTTTTGGAAGAAGCACATTTCTCGGGGCTAGTGTAATCGGAAACTAAGTATTAATGTCCTACAGAACAAAAGAAAAAATACAAAGTCGCGAGCAAGTTCTCTATAAATCATGACATTTCATGTTATTTATAAAAATATGTCTGCATGTATTGTGAGTGTTAATGAAATAATCGTTTAGTGTAAGGTCTGTAGTATTCTGAGGTGCAACTTTATTGTTATCCGTTTAAATATACAACGGAAGAAATATATATATAGAGGAGTGTACAAAGTGGTGATGTTTGTGTGTGATGTACAAACCGCATACAGAAATTCAGCATTCGATGATCCAGCAGTCAAATCGCTTACGACTAAATCGTTTAATATAAATGCATACTTATTATAACCCCAACAACTTATGAACACTCATTAAAACTTGCAAAGGCAGTCCATTAATAACCACAAACCAAAAGAATCGACAAATTTGAAAAATGTTAATCAAAATCTTACCCTGGGCTCCTCGTTTCCTGTAATTGCTTGAAAAACTCGACATCACCTCTTCGAAAATTTTCCTTTCATCGTCAACATCGTATTTCTTATTAAACCTTATTACGATTTCGATGTAAGAGACGTCTTCGTTTTTGAACATGTCGTAGAAGATACCTTTAAGACTGAGCTGTAGTTCATCATTAACACGATGTTGTTGACTTTCGCTAAAATCATTTTTAAACTTGTTCATGATTCTCCTAGCAAGCTCTTCTGCTGCCCTTTCTCTACTCGCCTTTGCCGGGGAACTTAGTGGAGGCTTCGGTCGCCACACTTTGTCGGTCGACCAACGGGATTCTCGCTGCCTTACAGGTTTCTCATCATCGTCAGCTTGTCGTGACCTTTCTTCTTTGTCTCCTTGGAATCTGTCATCAGGGACGAAATCTCTTCTGTCACGATTATGACGCATTATATCTTCGTTTTGATCAAAGAACTGGCCACCACGATCTTCATAACGGCTTTCCTTTTTACGATACTCTTGAGTTTTTTTACCCAACTCTGCAACTCTTTTGTAAACATCTTCGATCTCCTTGTTTAACTCTGCAGGATTTGCACGAAACGTTTCTCGTCTATCTTCATCGCCTCTAGAGAAATCGTCTCTTCTTACTGGAATGTCCTTCTTCTGTCGCAATTCATCACGATCGCCTTTTTTCATTGGATATTCCCTAAAATCACGCTTGTCCGTATACTGCATACGCTCCGTAGCACCTTGTTGTCCATACTGTTCCTTTACACCATAGTTGTGTGAATCCCTCGTATTTTCAGAGAAACGCTCATCTTGCCGGAAGTTGTCTCTTGGTAACTCCTTAGAACTTGAAATCGGCTTCCATTTCTCACCGAGCGTAGGGTTGTTCCTAGCTAAAGTGTCAGGCCTTTTGTCGTGTCTAAGTGCATCATTCTTATCTTCATAAACTGGTCTTTCCCAAGTAGGCACGTGCTTCTTATCCATTTTTTCGGGCACGTCAGAGAAATTGGGGCGATTTTGCCGAGGAAAATCAGAATCCCTAGCATTTTGACCGGGCCACACTGGAGGTGGGGGAGCCTCGCCAATTAAAGGACTGCGGCGCTTCTCCAAGGCCCAAGAGCGGCGCGGAGACCGAGGCGACGGTGAATGTCTTCTGTATCGATCCTTAAACGGTGATCGATCTCTTCGGATAGGTGATCTGGAATCGCGAGTTCCTGAACGAGATCTTTTCGGTTCCCCATCACCCAAGCGTAAATGTTCCGATACTCTGGGTATATCAAACTTTTCTATTCTGCTGTCACCGGTTTTGGATGGGGGGTAATTTGCAGGTTTATCAGTGTTTTGCTGCCACGGGTCCGGTCGTGTATTAGGCGCCGGATATTGAACGTTGTCGCGTACGTTGGGACGAAATCCACCTGAGTACATAGCTTGATTTGGCGCCTGTAAATTGAAATTTTACTAGCAAACACAGACAACACAATAAAATATTATTAGATTAGAAATATACCATTATTATTAATTCAATTATTTTAAGCATGTTATATTTTTTCACTAACTACAAAGCGTGACGTCCTGTATCTCTTTTTTGTTAAAATTGTAGCGTTTACAGAAAATCTAGATTGTCTTCTGTTGGTTTTGTTACTGTTAATTTTAAATCTAAAAATTATTTCTTTTAAATAATGCAAACATTTAATCTGAAGTCCATGCAATGCTCTAAAGCATTATTGGCCAGATCAGCATTACGACAGCTATCAATCTTATATGACAAGAATAAATCAATACATAAGACAAACAACATTTTAACTGGCAGAATCACACCGCGTCGTGGCCTACCGCTGGATACAAATTAATCGAGTCCACAATTACGTTCACTTTCAAAATTTGACACGCTTTGTCCCCTCCTTTATTAGTTGAATCATTTACGTTCATTTATTTTTATTTATAAGTCTCGTATAGGTCTTACTCCGAAACTCCTTTCTTTCTTTTTGCATTATTTCATACTGTTCTTTAAAGCTTTCTTTACTTTAAAACTTTTCACTTTCTATTTCTATGCAAATGTGTGCAGAGTAAAAAATTATGTTGATTTTTATTTTTTCTGTTCAACTCCATACCCACTGCTAGGCACGGGTCTTCTCTCAGATTGAGAGAGTTTTAGGTCTTAGTCTACCGCGCTGGCTAAATGTGAATTGGTAGACTTCACACACCTTTGAGAACTTTTAAAAGAACTCTCGGGTGTGTAGGTTTCCTCACGATGTTTTCCTTCACCGTAAATCAGTGATAATTAACTTCTAATACGCACGCACGCTTATTGCTATTCAACTCATTTTATAAAATTATTAAAGTGCGTTAAATTTTCTTGAAATTGAATATTCCTATATCTGGCAGGTACATGGACCATCACAAAGCATAATTACGTCTGATAAAAATGATTCAACACATTTTTTAGGTCATCTTCAAATAGCACAATTTTTGTAAACATTTTGTCTTTGTATTTTACATTTTTTTTACTCAAAATTATTAACTGTTATTGTATTATCACAACTTCTCTTCTTCATAATTATATTTGGCCTTTCCTGTGCTATTGGCATACGATAACATCACTTCTTCTGTTTTCACGTATGTCTCAGACGACTAATATATTAAATCCAAGAGAAAGGCTTCTCCTAATCTTGCTGTGAAGTTATCTAATGCTGTCATACGGACGGTGATACATAAGAAGTACGGCTAAATCCACCTCCACATGGCTGATAGGACAAGCAGTCTAGCAGTAAAATTTCTAGATATGAGAAATTGATGGTCTAAACTTGGATGGAATTTTTCCACATAAAACATTGATTATGAACGGTTAGCTGAATGAAGCTCGGTTCTCGGAAAGTTGAATTGAAGTCATGCGTAGTAACTTGAAGGACTGAATTATACCATAATTATATTGATATTATAATGATAATGATTCATCACATCAGTAACCGATGGAAATGAGGCATGAAGCTTCTATGGAAAGATTTTAAATTATCCGGAAGCTCTTTGAGATTTGACACAAAGCGGGCCTTATGGTACAGAGAATACTCCTGAACAATAGTTAAAAAGTTTTACGGATTTATAAAGAAGCTGCAGTCGATGTTCTTCAATTTGATGTCATATTGCCATCACATAAACTATCGTTGGCGAATCTTGTTGCGTAAGCATTCACAAATTATACTTGAAATAATATCATATCGATCACGTAATTTTGCTATTTCGAATTCAATTCATTTCATCTACAATTTTCACATGCTGAATATTAAATAGGTGAATTGTGTTTCTTGTCCTTATTTTGTCCGTTACATAATCTTATTCCTTCCTAGTTTAAACTTTTCCCAGATTAATTTCACTTGTAACAAATTCCGAAAGTAACGTTTCTTGTCCACGTACTATTATGTTCTTGTATTTCTTACGTTACGTTTCTTTGTAAGTCTCGAAACACTCTAAAATACCCTCAAATCGTACTCCAATAGTAGTTTTTAGAGTTTTAGAGTAGTAGATTTCCATTTTGATGGAGTTTTCTTATGTTACTGCAGTTTATCTTTCCTTTCCTTCCATCACATCCTTGGAACTATTATAAATTATATTATTATAAACAAATCAACTTCAAAATGTATTTTACTCGTTATTAATATTTTGATGTCAATTGAAAACTGCATACAATAATAAAATAGCAGTAACTTTTTTCTTTACGTCTCGGGAAAAGTCAATCTTGTCACCTACGAGTTTGAGTAGTTCACATATATCATCAGTGAATATAAATATAAAATCCTTGTCTTCCATTGCCAAAATAGTTTTCCATCTAAATAACTTCTGCAGATTCCAAACATTGGTATCGGCAGTATTTTCCGAAAAATATATATACAGAGTCCATAATATAACTAAAACCAATTCCGGCGTCGTAACAAACATCGTAACGTCGATTTTGTCTGATGCAAACTATCATGATTTGTATATTGATATACACAATAATAGAATAATTAAATTGAAAGAGACTTTCTTTTGCCAATTAGTGTTATGCTTAAAACCTAAATTCTACGCCTATCTAATTCCATAACAAATAATTCTTGATCTACTTAATTTCATCAATCTTCGAAGTGCTATCACAAAGTCATGCTTACTTGAATTTAATATTAACGTAGATAGGGGCTTTTCTTACGTTTGGCGTCCTTTTTTGTTTTGGAAATCTTCGAAGATATTCTCTATATACTGTGCTAATCCAGAGCATTTTCGTGAATTTCATTATCACTGTTATCTGCCGTATTTTATATCCTTTTTAATATAAGTTGTCTGCCGTATTTCTATTTAATATCCTTTTTATTCTTGTCCTTATTAAGATCCGTTACCGTTTTAATGTTTTCGAATTATCAAAAAATAACACAATACTGCCACTATCTACGAAATACCAGCAAATAAAATAAGAACACTAGTTTACTTATCCTCAGTCCTCAAAGATCCCTGACAAGATATTTTATATCGAAATAGATCATTAACTTAATATTAATTTAAATTATGTAATTAATCAACAAATTGTTGGGAAACAAGTTCTTTTATAGACATTTTTAATATTGGGTATTTAAGTGTATGTTTTGTACGTCCTTGTGTAATTGAACCTACCTTTGCTGGTGGTTCGTACGCCGGTCTCACTTGTTTCAGATGCGATGGTCTGTCGTCGTCTTCATATTTCGGCTTCTTGGACTGATGGAATGTCGGCTGATACCTGAAATGAAGCATGTATTTGAAATAAAACTGAAATTATTATAAAATTATCAATTATTTATAAATAGAGGGATGTCTTTCAGATTCTACAAAGAACTATGTTATTGAGTATGGCAGTTATGGATATGTTGATGGTACATTAAATATGGTTGACGATAGAGCGATATCAATTATACGATTAGTATTAATGAATGTGTTGAATTTCGAACAAAGACTGTTAAGAAACAACGTATTTCTGATTACGACCTGGATAACGTATATTTAGAAATTATAAATAATACGGAGACGGTAATGAACTTATATTTAAAAGCATTGATTCCTTACAAAATCCCTGTTTCTAATTAAATGATAGTAATTTATTTCACTGTAAAAGTCTATAAAACAATTCAACACGCAAAAATTTGTCCACCGTAAAGATCTTTCTTCTATTACAAATTTATGAATGCCGGATCGATTCAACTTATCCCAAAGATTCAGCTAAAAATAAAACCCGTTTGTTTTGACGTCAACGTCATGTCTCGCGTTCTTATACTAGTTTTCAATAACCTCGCTTATTTATGTGATCTTTTAAGAAAATAATCCTGTGAATTTTCAATACAAAATGACAATGATATGTGTTTGCCTATTTCCGAGAAATTTAAATATTAAGTCTATGAAACTGTCGTTTTTCAATAGTAGCTTCTTTGAAGTCGCGTATTATTTAACCTAAAATCCTAAATTCAAGGCGTTGACATGCCTCAGATTTCAATTTGGGAATCTGTTCCTATTTCTAAGAATCGTCATAAGACTGTTTTAAAGGACCTTAGCCAAAATTGTCAGCCTCTTATGTATTTTCTTTGATAACGGAAAGTTATCTTTCTTTAATTAGTGCTTGGATATGACGCATATGCTGTAGTTAGATTAGAAGATTGTAAGATATTTAAAATAAATTTTGTGTCGGAAATAGATTACATCCGGCAATATTAAAGATCAGTAGAAAATTACAATTTATAAATAAGATATTTTAACCGTGGGCTTCACTCATTGAAAAAGGAATAGTTGTATTGATTATGTGGTAAGTTTCCAATATTTGATATGAGAAGGCGTTACTACTACATTATGATTGACTAATGCTTGAAAAGTTTTTTGAAATTCTTTTTTCACATTTTTTGAGATGGGCAAAAAATCATTGAACTTTCGACACTGTTACCATAACCGACACCTCTGTTTAAAATATCTACGTATATTATATTATGTAAATAGGTACACATGCATGTAGACATTATTTTATGTCTTCACTTCGGTCGGCAGTCCCCATGGCTGCTTATGAGATTTTTAAATTGTGTTTTTTTTTTTTTAAGTTACTAAATGACTTTTGGTACATAATCGCTCACCAGGCATTAACCTCGAAGCAGGTCTGAATTGTACAAATACCGTAATAAATAGATATGGGGTTCTAAAAGTTCCAGGGTTTTTGAAATTCTTAGGAGGAAGTCTTCAAAAGACTCACCACTGCTAAGTTTCTTCATAATCTGCATACTTATCTGAACTGTATTTCGCTCAAGTTCCTGATTATTCTTTTCGGGAATTCAGATTTTATTTTAGACCTCTTGCTTTTTGAATTATTATGTAAAGGTCATCATTACCCTGGAACAGTTAAACTTTTTTCCGGCAACAATACTTTTTGAAATAAAGCAATATTCAGTTTAATTGCAAATTAAATTACCTTCAATAGTACAGACACCCTTAATATTGTCTACCATAATCTTTTTAGATCTCTTTTGATCTTTCGTAGACATTGCTTTGATCTTTTCTTCTTACAATTCACATCCTTTCATTTTTACTATAACTTTCACGTTTCAATCATGACAATTTATAATTCTACCTTATACTACAATAGTCCTGTTTCTTTCTACTAAATGGAATTATAGGCAGAAGAAGAAGAGAAGAAAATATATAAAAGAAAGAAAATTTAAAGTTAAGGAACATTTATTGTACACCTAACGAGGCGTTAATATAGCAAAATACATAGCAAACGTTTATTAACATTTATAACAGAACATAAAGGGAAGGGGAACGCCAAATGAATTGTTCAAGTTTTGATATCTTCCCATAAATGTAAAACAAGATGATATAAACATCAAAAAAACTGCAAAAACTGTTTATGGAATGTAGTAGTACAAAACTTACATAATAAGTATAACAAAAAAGATACAAGTAACAAAAAGAAATATAAAACAAACTTGAAACTTAACAGATAAAGATTATTTCAAACGTGAGTCATAATTTTACGTGTACAATATTCAGTTTGAATTTGCGTTCTATTGTATTTGTAATAAAATATTTCATGCAGGAAGTTACTTAAAGTATTATTACATATTACCTATTATTGTACCTCAATCAATAATCGTTATGATATTACAGAAATTTCAACAATTTCATTGCAATGAAATGATCTTTCCCTATGCCTAACTGAAATATTTTTTTTTTATATTTGATTTGGAAGTAATAGTTATTCTGTATCCATAGTCCGTTGTCTTTCTTTAGGAAAGCCTTCAGTAAAAGTTATCGTTCTAAATCCTAGACATGCTTTGAAATTCGCCTCTTTAAGCGCTTCTGCAGAATTGTGATCAATGGAGTATGTAACGACCTTCCCTCCTTTAACTTCCTTAGTGAATAGTGTAAGCCATTTTTCTGTATTAAGACCTCGATTTTGAGCTCGGAGTAGGGAAAGGCTTTCCTTAACACTGTGTGTTTCAGTGTTCGGGATAAATGCGGTCACAACATGCGTTTCAGATGGTTCCGGTGAAATATAAGCAGACAGTTTCGCTCCGGGCCATGGTACCAGATTTGAAATGGTATTCACCAACCACTTCTGACTGAGCGAGTCCTGACAGTTCACTACTAATCGACAAGGCCCTTTGCGTATGCCGTCAAATCTTGGACCAGCGCCTTTTTCCTTCGATCGTAGGATCAGATCAATCATCATCCGATGTAACGTATTTCTCTGCGTTTTATTCATACGTTCCTTGTTTTGGATAACTACTTGAGCAAAATTCCGAGAACTTTCTTCGGGGTTAGATTTGAATCTCTTTCCTGAACTCTCTGATTCTTCTTGAATGAGAGGTCGTTTATTGTTCGCGACATTTTTATTTACTTTAAACTTATCTGGAAGTTCACGGTACGGTCTGCGGCACACTCCGAGAGCTTCATCTAAGGGTATATTAGCCTCCACTAATACTTTTAGTCTCCACTTACTATCTGCGGCAGCACGTAGCTGCCGCAGATAGTTTGGGTTCTACCATGAAAGACCTTAAAGGCACGTCAACGGCATCTTTTTCTTGTTTGACAACAATTTGGTTTTCTTTTCCCGGATTATCTTCTAATTTTTCCGCTTTCACCTTATAACTCTCATTTATATTTACATCACAAGTCCCATTGTTATCGAAATAAAAAAGATCCTTCTCTTGAACAGTTTCATCACAACCTTCGAACTCAACTTCAACGTTTTCTTTTTTGGGTTCGATTAGCCTGAAACCAACTTTCCATGGTACAAGATTTGTGTATACAATAAGCGAACATTTAATTATTACAAGAAATTTGTATTTTAATACTATTCTATTCTCTTTTAAAATTATTCTGGAATCGGTTAAATATCATGCATATAAATAGACCCGCCTAGATTCACTTATTTTAGTCTTGCCTGTTTTATTTATTTTATTAAACATAAATACTAGGATATAACCTATCAAAAGATTACTTGAAAAACATCGTTCTTGAAGAATTCATATAGAGATCCTATGATAGAAGAAAACAAAAATGACGTTTGTCCCCGCGTGCAGAAACAGAAACACATATGATATTATTTCTATTTAGATATTTGTAATTCTAGTACTCGTTTTTCCCTTGTTATTTTTTTTGTCAGCCTGAAGTAGCAAAATAGCATGCAGTCCATCTG
>DWTU01000329.1:0-18424 GCA_018251515.1 Cecropterus confusis | reverse complement strand
AGGATTCGTCTACTCTTTCAGAAATAATTCGGTGTTACGAGTCCATGGCATCCAATTGGCAGAAACCTATCGAAAAAATTTAAAAAACATTTCGTCAATCGTTTCTCACATTTGGGGGCAGCCTGTTTCTGTCCGCTTCTTGTCTGCTCCAATGCCGATTGGCGAAGAAATATATGTTTATGACTAATTTTGTTAGGTGTTTTCAAACCGCTCATAACGATTTTGACATGATTTAACGATTGATTTATATTACATCATATATCATTCTACATTTATCACAATAACAAAATCCGACATATTATAAACTGTATTCCTACTACTTCTACTAAAAACAATATGAAATCGATTTTGCGTTCGTACGAGTCTTGTTCATATAAATCTATTTGTCAAGTTGAAGTGTTATAATCTCACACGTCGGTCTCGTTGGAGTGATCCATACATTACCCTAATATATAGCGGATAATTGGTTTACCCACACATTGGCAGAATGCCCCGTGAGCCAAGTGTTGAGTAAAACTACTACTGTTTACTAAGTGTCTTAGTAAAATTTGTAGAGCAATAGGTCCATAAGGCTAAGGCAACATATATAAAAGCATTGTGGCACAGCGTTGCAAAGCATGCTGCTACGAGACTATTTTTAGGGTTCCGTAACCTAAGGATAAAAACGGGGTCTTATTACTAAGACTCCGCTGTCCGTCTGTCCGTCTTTTAGCTGGACAGTTGAAATTTTCACAGATGATGTATTTCTGCTGCCGCTATAACAACAAATATAAGATATACCATAAAACAAATATTTAAGGGGGGCTCCCATACAACAAACGTGATTTTTTTGCCGTTTTTATAGATGATACGGAATTCTTCATGCGCGAGGCCAACTCGCACTTGGCCGATTTTACATGCAAACGCTGGAATACGCAGCGTGTTGCATGACGCTAATTTCTGCGTTGCGTCGTTTATGTGTCGGCGCTAAGTCTTGTGGATCGTTGAATTATGTCGTTTTATTTTGTTATATTAACCGGATTGTTTTTTATGACCATCGGAATTTGCTGGAAATGATTTTCGACATACCATTACTGTCCCACTTCTGGGCATTGGTTCATAACATGAGAAAGCCTATATATATATATACAGTGATAGCCAAGTGGTTGAAACTCGGCCTCTCAATCGAGGGTCCGAGGTTCAAATCTCAGGCACGCCACTGAATATGTGCGTATTAAAAATATCACTGCTTTAAGGTGAAGGAAAACATCGTGAGGGAACCTACACACCTGAATATAAAGGTGTGTAAAATCTACCAATTCGCACTTGGCTAGCGCGGTGGACTATGACCTGAATCCCTGTCAATCTGAGAGAAGACCTGTGCCCAGCAATGAGACGATAATGGATTGACGGATACCTTTTCGGTGTCGGTTACAACGCTTTACAAAGGCTTAAGATACTTTTAACTCCTAATTTACCTTAAATCCTGTTTATGAATTGCCGGATTTAATTGGTGCCATCCTTAATCCTTCTGTCCCTACAAATACGACCACTCCAAGTAGTGCGCCACTACAATCTTTCCATATCACAGCTGTGATAGGTTTAGTTGACACACCTCGATGATCATTTCATGCCAAAACAAATAATGCGACATCAATGACGCAAATACGCGTCGTGAACTATAAACGTAAATGGAGCTTGCTTATGTATGAAATTAAGGTGTTACGGTAACTCAGGTGTCCTTAAAATTAATTAATCAGTACGTTATATGATGGTGAAGTAAAACATTGTGAGGAAACCTGAGAGTTCTAAAAAAGTTCCCAAAGGCATATGAATTTCGCATTTGGCCAGTGAGGTAGACTATTGCCTAAAACTCTTATTCGGAGAGGATAGCCGTGCCTGACAGTAGGACATTAATGGGTAGACGACAAATGTCCATGACTTAAAGTAAAGATTACACCTTGAAAGAGTTTGCTAGACTTTTAAGGTAGAACTAGTATGATTCTACGTATATCTATCACTGAGCAGTTCTTGCGTTTCGATGGAAAAATTGGATGCAGACTGACTTACATATGATTAACTTAGTCCTCTGGAAAAGCTACGCAACTCTGATAAACTTCGTATAATTTTTATTTTTGACTAAATTTGTATTGATTAATTTTCATATCTCTTATAATTATTATATGCCCGCTTGCGGTGGGAATGTAGAGGAATAATGATGACTGTACATATACTTAGCTTACCTACATTCCATAATAAACGGATTTGATTTGAGTTGATTCAGATAGAAGCCCTTTTCTGTACTTATAAAGTTGCTTAGAGATGTCAATGAGCGGCAATGACCAACACGTGGACTACGTACTTGTTTACTTGCTTATAGAAGACATGAGCTCAGCAATGGGATAGTAACGGCATCTCGTAATGACGAACAGGTATTAACTTCATTTCACATTAAGACACTGCAGTATGAATAGTCACGATTTTATCACAGATAATGTGTACCACGGCTGGCTGGCTAGCTTATGTAATGGAGATGTTTTATAAACATTTCGTAATCCACAATAACAGTAAATTGCGATCTTTACGTGTTAGCTAGACATTTTTAGCGGTCCTTCGTAAATCATAATGTGGTGTTTTGATATAACATAATATTTGTAACAGTTTTAGTGGAACTGCAGTTTTATGTTGCCAATGTTCGTAAAGCTACTCGAATTTCGACAGCTCTCCTACATGATTTACGTAGTCTACGTAATTTTTTGAGCGAGAATTACATTTCACTTCCTAAATAATTTTATGAAATCAATTGCGTCAGATGGAGGATTCTGTTTTCCAGCACCTGTATGTCTATTTCTTTGGCACGCTTTCGAACAGCTTGACGAATTTTGACATATAAGGTGTCGTTGAATTCGTTCCAAGTGAC
The DNA here is from genome assembly GCA_018251515.1 of Cecropterus confusis. Classification (NCBI taxonomy): domain Eukaryota; kingdom Metazoa; phylum Arthropoda; class Insecta; order Lepidoptera; family Hesperiidae; genus Cecropterus; species Cecropterus confusis. The sequence continues at coordinate 15,525 of DWTU01000329.1, read as the reverse complement.
ATGGCCTACATATTTCTTGAAGTGATAACATCTCATAAATCAGTAAACACCGGCTGCACGCACGAAAAAGCATGACTCATTGTCACGTTCTGCCTGAGCCGAGCGTGCAAGCGAGAGCGCGGAACAAGCGATAGAAGCCGAAGCGTTCGGTTTGCGATGCATCACTTCTATTCCACCTCATCGACCGATGCGTCCTAGTAGGCAATTTTTGATCTGATTTCTTATGATGTTATCACGTAAAATTAATGTCAGCTAACCGACTTTACAGACAATCATTTTTTTGTCATTCCAAATATATTACCATATAAATAACTATTAATCTTATTAATATTATAAATGCGAAAGTTTGTGATATATGTGTGTTTGTCACTCTTTCGCGTAAAAACTACTGTTCGAATTTCGCTGAAATTTGGCACACACAGTTTTCGACTGGATTAACATATTGAATACTCAAATACCGTTGTAAACGTGATCGTAGCTAGTGTTAAATATATTCGATTATATAATAAATTCGCTTCAAAATATATAAAAAATGTATAGTGCTAGGTTATAAAAAATATCAACAATGTACATATTTAAATATTTTTTACATGTGCGAAATTAATCATAATTTTTTACAGATAAAAGGAAAATGCATCTATCACATCAATAACTACTTTCAGTCGAAAATATCACTCAAAATCTAAAATATCTATAAATAAAATCTGTCTAATCAAATGGTGACAAATATCCCGCTTATCTATAATAACGATTATATAAAATCGATTCAAAGTTGCAATCGATTAAACTGACTAGAAAAATGTACTACACGAAGTGTGAAGTAAAACTCGTAAACATTTTTTACAAGTGCGAGATGTTGATTATTTTTTATACAAATATTAAAAAGAAAATGCGTCTATCACATCGTTCGTTTCGAGTCGAAAATATCGCTCAAAATCCAAAACTATATCTAAAAACACGGTGACAATAATCACCCGTTTCTATATTAAAACTAAATAATATCGATACAAAGTCGCAATCGATTCAACTGACTAGAAAAATGTACTTCATGAAGAGTAAAGTACAAATCTAAATATTTTCGTGATGAACTTCTATCATGTGTTTACGCCACGTGCTTTTCGTCATGAACCGTCTCCCACAACGTACGCACGCGAATCCCTTGTCAACATGACTCATTTGTTGGGTGGGATTTTCCTTCGTCGACAACATCTGATAGCATACATCGCCCGTATGCTTCAGCATGTGATATTTCAACTCCGCGTTCTTGAAGAACGTCAATTGGCATTCGGTGCATTCGTAGTTCCGCTCAAGCATGTGGTCATGCTTCATGTGGTTGGCGTAATCAGCCTGCGTAGTGAACACGCGATCACACGCGTTGCAAACGATCCTCGGCAGACCAACGCCGTGGACCTCCACTAGATGACGCAATTTCATCGTGTCGTCAAAGAACGACTCACCACAGTGTGTGCACTGACTGGTATTAATCAGATGTATCTTTTCGTGAGCGGTCTTCTTTGCAAGCGTATCGTGCCCCTCTTCACAGTAGCCGCATTTGAATGTTCCTTTTTTGTGAATCTTGACATGAAACTGAAGCTTTCTAGTTGTCACGAAGCCCATGTTGCACTCCTTGCAAGTGTAATTCTTGCAATGCGTGCTGATTGTGTGTTCTAGAAGCAACTTGAACTTTGTGTACCTACTGGTACACATGAAGCACATGAACGTGTTCAGGTCGTTGTAATCGAACTTGAACGGCACTACGTGGTCCTTGACGTCTCCGTGGATTTGCATCTTGTGGTCGATCGACAGATGGTTCATTGCGACTTTGACGTCGTTTATTTTTTTAGTGCATATATAGCACTCGAAATCTGTGATATCTAACTTGACGAGAAAGGTGGTCACGTCGGCTTTCTTAAAGAAATAGGCATTAGAAAATCTGTGGTGGCATTCGAGTGTGTGAGTTTTAAGATCGCCCGGTTTACGAAATACCGTCTCGCAAAATGCGCACTCAAATCCGATGCCACCAAAACTACGGATTGGTGTTGCGTTGGTCCAACGCAAGATCGTTTTTATATTATCAACGTGTTTATGAAATTCCAATTGAGGCCTCCGTCCTGAAGATGATAGTCTTTTATTTAGCTTGTCAACTGCATCTTCAGAATTCAGAGCACGCAATACTAATATTTTGGCTCTAAAGCTCACTTCTTCGCTCATCGGTTCAGTATCAGCCCTAAGCAAATCATCAAACTGACTTCGCGAAGAACTTTTGGCGCTTTTCTCTTTCTCTGTTTTTGCTTTTTTTGCGCTTGTTGCAGCAACATCACTGTTAGCATGACTGATACTTAATTTATTTTTATCTCCCGTGTTATCTTCGCTTCTCCTTCTTTTAACGGCATCCTTAATAATTTTATCTTTGACGTTTCCATTTTTAGGAACATTGGAACTAACACTATCTTTTTTCTTACCTTCCAAATCACGGTCAACCCGACCCTTCTTATCACTATTGTTCTTTTTATTTTTGTCTAAAGTCTTATTTTTAGTACTCTGTGATGACTTACGGTCTGAACATTTTTTGTCACTACTTTCACTCCTATGTTTAGAATGTTTATTATTATTACTCCTTTGGCTTCTTTTTGGCTTATCTTCTGAACCCTTACTATCTACAACTTTTTTCTTTTGCTTAAATTTATCGCTATCAGTCTTTTCTTTCGCAACCTGGTTTTTAGGCTCATCGAATAACACACAACCTAAGTCTTTATTGTCAATACTAACTCTCTTATACACTTTATCGTCACTACGTTTGCTACTTTTTTCGTCCCTAACTTGGTCCTTAAATATATTACAATCAGTATCTTTTCTTTTCTGGTACAAAATCTCACCCACAGTGCAGTCTTTCTCCTTATCCAAACTCCTATCTTCTTTAGGATCGCCAATTAAGTTACTACTAAACTCCTGATATTCATGATTTCCATCTTTCTTTGAACTAGTTTCATCGATGTCTTTCCGTTGATTTTCCCTAGAATTATCAAGAACGTTACTAAATTCCTTATGCTCAAGACCTCTACCTCCTGCTCTAACTGGATCATCAAAAATATCTTTGTGTGATTTTTCCTTACTCTTATTTTTAAGATCGTCAAATAACCCACGTCTGAGTGATTTATTATCACCACAAATATCTTTGTGCCCGGCAATAATTTTGGTGACGTCAGTTTTTTCTTTTTCTTTTTTACTTTTCAGATCATCAAGCAACTTGCGCCTAGGAGGAAGAGGCGGGGCAAAATCATCAACGCCGCTGCCTTCCTTGACACTTTTACTGTCATGCTCGTTTACCATATCAATAAACCGTTTGTTTTTTAGGTCATCCAATAACGTTTGTCTATGAGGCATTTTTAAAACAGTTTCATTTCTGACCATAAATTGAAGCTGTATAGGTGCTTCATTACTAAAATCATACTGGTTCTTCTTTTGAATATCTTTAATCTTAAGATCGTCTAGCAACCTTCGCCTAGGCTTACATTTAGGAACATCATTTGCTTTCACGTGCTCCGATTCTTTTTCAGTATTACTGTTTAAATTTTCTACAGGTTCGCTAGTTGTATAATTTTCGGATAATTTTCGCTTCCGACTGTTAGTGTCAACGTCACTTTTATTATCTACGTGACTCTGACTTTTATATTCCATTGTACTTTGATTTTCTTCAAATCCCTTGTTTTGATTATCATCAGTTTTATTTTGTTCATTTTTCCTGGAACTATTACTCTGATAATCCGTTAAAGTTTTAATTTCTTTATGTCCCTTTTGTTTGTCGTCCGCTTCATTTTTATTATTTTCTTTGGAATTTTTACTTGAGTAGTCGATTAAACTTTTATTGTTTGCCTTGTCTGTACTATCACCAGCCTTACCTTGTATATTTTCTTTAGATATCTTATTTTGATAATCATCAACTTTATTTTGTTTGTTTTCCTTAGATCCCTTGTTTTGATTATCATCAGTTTTATTTTTTTTATTTTCTCTGGAACTCCTCCTTTGATGAACTATTCCACTTTTTTCTCTAGATCCCTTGTCCTGGATATCATCAGCTTTATTTGGTGTCTTTACTCTTGAACTCTTAGTTTGATGATCCAATCCACTTTTTTCATTAGATCCCTTCTCCTGGATATCACCAGCTTTATTTTGTTTCTTTTCTCTGCAATCTCTCTTACTTAGATGATCCATTCCAGTTTTTTCTCTAGATTCCTGAGTCTGATTATTATCAGCTTTATTTAGTTTACATTTTCTGGAACTCCTACTTTTACGATCATCTATGTCTTTATTCTCTCTATCCCCCTTGTTATGGTTGTCATCAGCATTGCGGTGTTTAGACGCGTCCTTTGCTACGTTCTTGCGGTGTTGACTCCTAGTAACTATATCCGGGTGAAAAGAAACACTTTTTTTAACTTTCTTCTTCGGACTAGAATTCTTACTGAGTTCATCACTATTACCAATATTAATATCTTTCGTGCCACTTTCCTCACTTTCCTTTAATTTATTTTGTGAAGGACTTTGTATTAAAGATTCAGACAGAATACTTTTCCCAGGCGCACTGGCTTTAGATTTTTCCCGTTCAGTTTCTTCCTTTTGCATATCACTTGGTTCAGGTTCACGGTTTCGCATAGGATTCAATTCAATGTCCTGGATTTTTACAACATTTACTACAGCTCTCTGGTTTTTAATAGCATTCAGTACAGCTTCTCGGTGTTCCATAAAATGAAATTCGGACTCTCGTTCTTCTCTAAAATTCCTTTGCATTTTTAAGGGGCCCTTAAAAAGGTCGTAGTCTTGATATTTTAGTTTTGTCTCATCTTTATTAACATTGTTAGCGTCTTGTTTAGAGCTTGTATTGACATGTGTTGTTTTCTCGTTAACGGCGTTGACAGTTTCATTTACTTCACTTGATTCAGTAACGCTTTTTTCATTTCCCAGACTTTTAGTCGTAGGTCGTTTATGATTATTTGATTTAGAGTTTTGTTTTGTGTCAATCTCATTGTCCTCGTTTTTCATGTGGCCACAATCAATACTCTTGCGCCGTTTTGATACCTTATCTTCAGAATCACTCTTCGGTATAACCTCCTCAAAAACGCTATGTCTTCTTTGTTTCATAGGTCTAGTTCTGGTCTTTTTATTCAAGCGGGGAAGCTTAAAATTAACATCGCAAAACTTCTTATTGGGTACTGTATAATGATCTTCATCGACGTCATTACAATTTTTTTGTGTGCCCATCTTATCTCCATTTTTCATTTGGCCACAATCCACACTTTTGCGCCGTTTCGATGCCTTACTAGTACCTTCAGAATCAGTCTTCGGTATAGCCTTTTCAAAAACACTATGCCTTCTTTGTCTAATAGGTCTAGTTCTCTCCTTTTCGTTTGGCCGGGGAAGTCTAAAATTAACATCACATAACTTGTTAGTTACTGAATATTCATGTTTATCTTCATTATAATTTTGTGTTATGTCAATCTTATTGACACTGTTTTTTATTTGGCCACAATCAATACTCTCGCGCCGTTTTGATACCTCATTATTACCTTCAGAATCAGTCTTTGGTATAGTCTTCTCAAAAACGCTATATCTTCTTTGACTTATAGGTCTACTCCCCTTTTCGTTCGGGCGGGGAAGTTTAGAACAAACATCGCATAACTTATTAGTTACTGAATAATCATCTTCAACTTCATCATCTTCAACATTGTAACTCTGTTTTGTGCCAATGTTATTGTCCACGTTTTTCAGTCGGCCGCAATCAATACTCTTGCGCCGTTTTGATACCTTATCAATATCTTCAGAATCAGTCTTCGGTTTAGCCTTCTCAAAAACGCTATGTCTTCTGTGTCTTATAAGTCTACGTCCCCCTTTTTCGTTCAGGCTAGGCTGTCTAAAATTATCATCATCATTGTATATGTCATCTTCATTTGGCACTTCCAGTTGTAAATTATATCTTTTTCGTCTAGTCCTTAAAGTATCTATTATATTTTCCACCGATACTTTACTGTTTATGTCATATTTTGCAACTGCCTTCTTGGTATCAATATTTTTTTCTACTTTGGAACGGCTTTGAAATATTTTCCTTAAAATATCTTCTTTCCTTAGATTACAACAACAACTTTCAGTTTCTTTTATCTTCTCTTCCGTAGCCTTATTATCAATATCTTTTTTTTCCTTTGGTTCACAACTTATATCTTTAATATTGTCCGTTATCTTCTGCCCAAAATTTTGATCGTTATTTTGATTTTGACCAGTGTCCAACTTGTTTGAATCAGTTACTTTATTTGGTTCAACCTTTGCGTTATCGGTATTTACATCATTTTGCTCTTTATTTGATTCAACATTTGCGTTATCGGTATTTACATCATTTTGCTCTTTATTTGGTTCAAACTTTGCGTTATCGGTTTTTACATTATTTTGCTCTTTATTTGATTCAACCTTTGCGTTATCGGTGTTTACATCATTTCGCTCTTTATTTGGTTCAACGTTTGCTTTTTCGGTATTTAAGTCATTTTGCTCTAAGATCCCAATAATATTCTCAACGCTATTTTGTCTTTTACTCTCATTAACTTGTTCTTCTGTTGCAAGAGGGTCATTTTCTACATGTATCAATACATCATCATTTTCCGGAACGTCTCTTTCTACCTCAATTGGTAGGTCTCCGAGGATTATTACATCTTGTTCCTTATCATCCACACGTCCGCTACCTACAAAGAAATAGATCAATTACTCGTAAAGTTCGCAAAGTGAAATAAAAAAAAAATTAAACAGAAAGCTGAGCGTTTTGTGATAAAGCAAACATTTATTCTACTTTGTAACTAACAAACACATGCAAAATAAAGTGTACTTATATTCGGTGGGAAGTATAGAAATTCCACGTTTTATTAACATTCGAAGTTGTATTCTGGAACTGTCAGTTCTGATCACATCGATTGGTGCAGATACGCCTTTTAGTCGATTTTCGGCAGGAACGTCTTCAAACAACACATTTACACAACGAGATCCACGTAAGAGATATATTGTTATCAATTACATTACTGTAATATCATGTTTGATCGCGCTATTTTATACGCTGTTATTTATAGCGCGTCATATTTTAGCGTGTTGTAACGAAATTCGTTATAGTGATCTTATAGCGCGCACGGCGCTGAAAAACGCCATAGCAAGCACATATAGAAAAAACAACTGCGTTTTCAATAATAAATTTCCCGCACTATGCCTACCGTTGAATAACGACTGACATGGGAAAACGCTATATTTTATATACAAATATCGCATCGTAGAAACACGCAATGCTAAATTAAATAGCACCAGACGTTACTTAGTCGCAATGCGAGAAAACTTGCATATTACTTTACAATTTCCACTCGCATGTGTTATTCGCATATGCTTTGCAAACGCAAGAATCGCAAGTGATTACAAAAAATGGCAAAATAAGATATTGATATGACAGATAACATCACAAATAGTATTCAACACGAAACGTGCCATGTCCAAATTGACGAAAAGTATTCTGTTTAGGAACAAAATGCTCCAATAAATCCGCTTTTGGATGAGGAAGATAATGAAAGAACAGTGATAGAAAAAGTGATAAAAATACTCTTTTTATGATAAAGTGTAGTTAATAATGTTACACACATCTGTAGTAATAATGGTAAGATTGGCAGTGGGCTAAGTGACTAAAGCTGCACCGTCCCTTACTCGCCTATTTTAAATTAGACCACCTTATAAAAGCCAAAGAAATTGAAGACCGTTTTTACGCCACCTAACGCCCCGTCGTAGTCTAGCTCCTTAAACGAAGATTCAAAAATTGTGAATTTCATCGTACTATTTCTTTTTTTTGGGGTCAATAAAGGTATATTGTTATTATTATTATATCCTGGATCCGCCAATAGTAAGTAGTAGTAGTAGTAGGTTGTAGCGGAACTTCGCCTCTGCTCCCGTTACTGCGGAATTTCTTCAAAAAATCGAAACTCCGCTTCCGCATCCGCCTCCGTATAATTTTTGCGGAGTTATGACGGAGGTTTATTTACGTTGATCTTGACGTACAACACGCAAGGAGGGACGCTAGGCGAAGCGGCCACTCAGCTACATGGTGCAACTAGATGAATATCTTTATTTTAATAAAGATATAACATCAAATATAAAGATTTTTCTCCCACATTTCGCACTTACTTATCAACAACATCAAGTTCAGTGCTTAGTGCGAAACGTGACAAATCCGTAAAGCTGTCGTTCGTGAATATAATTTTCCTCTTCTTAATTTTGATTATTAGTAATTATTTGACTTTTTATAAGAACTATACTATGTAAAGTTCATCTCCGCCTCCGCCTCCATTAACCTCCGCATCCGCGGAGGTGAATCTCTTAATCTCCGCATCCGCCTCCGCTAATATGGCCTCGGGTACAACCCTAATAGTAAGGTATGCTAGGTAGAAAGTTGAACAGTTGTTGAGACAAAAAACACCTTGATTCAACGATGCAGAGAGTGTTTCAATTATATAGCGAGATATCTTTCCAAATTGCCGTATTATAATAAGTCGTAAACATGCTCAGTGTAATTGAAGTAACACCTAAATGTCATATGAGTATATGTATGTATTATTCCCCTAGTGTAATAAATTTTATCAGGTGTTAGATCCAGTGTAATTCGACCGAGGAGGTACTACCGCCACACCAAGGTTAAGCCTGAAGCAGTTCTAGCGTGACGTGGTATGGTGTCCTTGCTGGTTGCCTCATATGTTAATATGTGGAAGCGACCATCTTAGTATTCGAGAGCATTAACGAATCTGTAATCGACTGAAGATAAAAACTTTGTTCTCTGTGAAGTTGCTTACAGATGTCCATGGGTGGCAGTGAGCATTTACCATCACGTGGATGCAAAAGATTGGTAAATTGATCTGATAAACAAGAACTATTTCTGATATAACAGTACCGGAATATCTATATCTGAATAGTATTATATTTGTACTAGTTACATTGGATTTCGAAGGTCTTTGTGGACCGACTGCTGTGGCAACATTACCATATCTATAACCTCCTAACAACGGCGTGTCTTCCTAAGGCTTTAGTTTGTTTCAAGTTACCCTACTTACTTCATCTTGGTCTCAGGAGTGACAAATGCTTTCTATGATCGATTCCACATTGTCTTTTACTCTATTTTTATCAGCTGCTTGTATTAGAAGTCCACGAGCGGCAATGACTACAACCAGTACACAGGTTGGGTGGTTAAATCAGACATATATATGTATTTGTTATTTCCACTACTGCGGACAACATTGGATCTAGTCCAATGTTGTCCACAGTTGTCGTTCAAAATTACATATTGATATGACAGATTACATTACAAATAGTATTCAACACGAAACGTGCCATGTCCAAATTGACCAAAGGAATTCCGTTTAGGAACAAAAAGCTTCAATAGATTCGCTTTTGGACGAGGAAGATAATGAAAGAACAATGATAATAAAAATTCTCTTTTTATGATAAAGTCAACACACCTGTGTACCTAGTTCTGAGTTTAATAATGTTAGCTTTGTTTTAAAATCTTTTCATGACACGACCCCCTTGTAACAAAACACGTATCGTTTTGTTAACTTTTCTTAATATATCTTTTTAAATTTAGTGATTTTTTACTGAAGAACCTAGTGTTCTGAACCTCTCTCGCGACCCCCCTACAGAGGCATACCTCCAGGGGGTCGCGACCCATCAGGTTGAAAAACACTGGTTTAACGTATTCCAAAGTATTAGCATAGCTAACTTATCGGCATAGTTTGCTAAACTAATATGCAGTTACTGAATAGTAACCGTGTTTTTGATAAAAATATGTATAAGTGTTTGTGTTAATTTTAGTGTTATATTGATTAATAAAACTACAGCAGTATTTACGAACATATATATTAAAAAAACGTTTGGCTATATTATAATATGTAAACAAATAAATAAAATTAAGTACCTATATCTCATATCAAAACAAATAATATTCTCTAGGCTCAAAAATGCTCATTTAGATAAAAGGATTTTTATATGTACGATTACATAGGAATAATGGAAACGGTTGAACAGATTTAGACAACTAGACCGCTCAATTGAGGGTCCGAGATTAGAATCTCAGGAGCGCACCACAGATACTTTTTAAGTAATGTGCGTATTTAAAAATAAATATCACTGTATTACGGTGACGGAAGACATCGGAGGTAACCTACATACTTGAGTTATCTAAGAAAAAACTTCTCAAAGGTGTGTGAGGTCCACCAACTACAACTTGGCCAGCGCGGTGGACTATGGCCGAAAACTCTCGATCTGAGAGAAGCCTTTATTCATCTTTACTTCAAGGATATGTCATGTGCCATAGGAATCAGAGCTTCGAATCTAGACACTTTCCTAGACTTAAGGCAGACTACGATTAAACTTTTTCACCGTGCTTAGATCTCACGTGCCCCCGCCAACTGCACTTCTGCACGAACGCCAGTCCACAGTGCTCACATTTAAACCGGCGATCGTCAACGTGTATTCGCATATGCTCTCGTAGGGTCTTCCTCCGCCCGTACGCCTTGTGACACACCTCACACTCGAACTTCCTCACGCCCGTGTGCTTCACCATGTGCTCCTTCAACTCGTACGGCATGAAGAACTTCATATCGCAGACGCTGCATTCGTGACGCCTTTCCATCAGGTGGTCCCTCTTCGTGTGGACCGTCAGAGCCGTTTTGGTAGCAAAAGATTTTTCACAAGCCTGACATTTTAGCGACATCGCTTGAACACCGTGCACTACTGACAAATGTTTTTCCTTCAAACGATAGTCCTTGAATTTCTCGTTACAGTAGCCGCATCGATTCAACATGTTCGCGTAGATGTGGACAGACTTCTCGTGTGACTTCTTCCTCCTGAACGACGTGTAAACTTTGGTGCAAAAGTCACAATTGAACGTCCCCGTTTTGTGACCCTCCGCGTGGCTCAAGAGAATGTTCCTGTTAACGAAGCCCGCGTCGCAAACATCACACACATAGTTCCTGTAGTGCGTGTTCATGTGTTCTTGCAGCGCTTTGAATTTATTGAAGACTGTCGAACAAATGACACATCTGAGCAATTCGTCAGTAAATTTGAACGGCATTATGTGATTCTTAATGTCGGTGAACATGTTCTTCTGGTGGACATTTATTAGATGATCGATTAACTGTTCTATTGTGTCGATGGTAGTATCGCATATTTTACATTCGAGCGATGTTATGTCTAGCTTAACGAGATAAGAAAACATCGTCTTTCCTTGCATGAAGTAACGTCTGGACTTTTCGTCGTGAAATTCTAGGGTGTGTTTTTTCAAATCGGCCGGATCGGGGAACTGACTAGTGCAGAAACAACACGCGTATCCTATTCCACCTCGACAACGTATAGGCGTTGCATTTGAACATTGGAGTATTTGCCTGATATTGAAACGATGTTTCTCTAACTCCTTCGTTGCTTTCATTTCATAATTGGCGCTTACAGACTCGCCTTTGGCAACCAGCTTCCTTTTTAGCAATCTGGAAGTCTTAGGCTCTTGTTTGCTAGTTTTCGCGTTATTACGAAGCGCACCTACAAAGAAAAGCACAAGTTATTCATTTTCCACTTTTCCGCTTACACTAAAACTAGCCACTTTTGCTCCGTTCGAACGCGTCGAAATTACAATTATTTTATAAAAACTGTACAAATGATAAGTATCAAAAAATTCAGGGTGTGCTGAGTTGAAGAAAATTATGTCATTCTAATAATGGGAACGGCTGTGAAAGATATAACACCACACTCTCATCTTAACTTTTATTTAGTAAACTTTACTTATAAATATGGTTGCAATTATGCTTAAATATAAGACCATTTATAGTATACAAACACAATCTTTTCCGAGACTATTGTGTACTTCAAAATTAATAGTTGCACAGTCAAACGATTTCCGAATGTATGGACCGCATATGTTTCCTCCATGATTTTTTATACACAAATGCCTTTCCGCAATGTTCACACTTAAACCTACACTTCGCACTGCCAGTCTCATGTGTCCTCATATGTTCCCGCAACGTTGGCTTTCTCACGTACGTCTTACCACATATATCACATTTATACGCTCTCTCGCCTGTATGTTTTAGCATATGACTCGCCAAATCCGCTCGCTTAAAAAATCTCATGTCGCATGAATCACATTTATATTTCCGTTGCATCAAATGAATCCGATTTGTATGGGTAGTTAATTTAGATTTACTTGTAAAGGTTTTATCGCACGCCATACAACGGATGTCCTTAGGCTCTACACCGTGTACCTTTTCCATGTGTTCGCGTTTTCTCCTGTAGTTGATCAGCTTCTCTTCGCAGTATGGACATTTAATCCTATTCTTGCCGTCTATATGAATTGCCTTTTCGTGTTTCAGCATTTTGGATCGTGTGTCGTACATTTTGTCACAATGGGAGCATTTGAATTCGCCTTTCTTGTGACTTATCGACTGATGGTTACGAAGCGTTCTTTGAGTTATAAACGGAGTCGAACATTCCTCGCACTCAAAGTTCCTGTAATGTATATTCATGTGTATACGCAACACGTTGAAACTGTCGAACTTGTTCGCGCAAATACAACAGTATAACGCCTCCTCGTTGAATCCAAAGGGCACTATACGGTTTTTGACATCAGTAAACATTATCTTATCATGATCCGTTTGTAAATGCTCAACCATTTTTTCCAAGCCATCGATATCATTGCCACAAATCGTACACCGTAGATTAGTTATATCAAGCCTAACTATATACCCTCCTAAATACGAATCTTTCATGAATATAGTCTTTTCTGTATCATTATGAGTTTCTAATGTATGGTTCTTGAGATCACCCGGTTTCTCGTAGAACAATGGACAAAATCCACACACATACCCCATTCCGTTGTGATTTTTGATCGGTGTTGCATTTGAGTGCAACAGAATAGTTCTAATGTTATGCAAATGTTTGTCTAACTCTTTCCTTTCTCTTTTCTTAAAAGCTAGTCTTATCGAATTGGGTTTATTATTTGGGATATCAGTTGATTCCTTCTTAGTTATTGTTATTTTCCAATCAGCGGCGGCCGATTGTGCCTTTAAATTTTTGGTGCTGATTTGTATCTCATGTTTGATTTTCGGTTTCAACGTGGACTGAATGTCCGTCAGGACAGTACTGTCATCTCCGCTACCTACAATGAAAAGGAATCTATTAAAATGATAGTTTCTTAAATTGTACAGTACTCTTTGACAAAGGCTTTGGCATATTGTTAGGCAAAGGAGCCATACATGTAGGTTTGTTATTAGTAAACATTAAGATCGTCGAAGACGACACATAGCGTCTCCCTTTCTGTTTTTATGAAAGTACAACAGGCGTTGCTTCTAGCGACTTATCCTCGTTCGACTATGCTACAGCACTTGTGATATTTAAGAATTAATAACATTTCTAAAATGATCTTTTTTCATAAATAAATGAATATAACTATGTCATTTCTTATCTTCTTGTCGTACGAAATCTTTACAGCTACAAAGAAATATCTTTAACGAAGACTTAAAAGGACTATTTTGACGATTCCAAATCTATTTTATTGTCATCCATGGCACTTGTTTATGTAATAAAGTTAATATTAAAATGAAAATCGAAATTATTTTAGACGTATATTATGCAACACTAAGTCTAATAATACTATAAGGTACATATCACAACAAAATCACATTCTATAAAATGTCTATTTCGGCACGTTAGTGTGACTATTCTTCGAGATGCCGTGATTCTTCTTCATATGTTTCCGTTTACTGTTCTGTGTAGCGTAACCCTTCCCGCACACTTCACACTTAAACTTCCTCTCGTTCGTGTGCGTCGCCATATAATGGCCAATCATGTGTCTCTTGATGAAGAATCCCATATTGCACACAGAGCATTCGTACGGTCTCTCCTTCAAATGCACGCTTCGCATGTGAAGCATTAGATTTGACTTCAAATTAAATTTCTTGTCGCACTTATCGCATTTGATCCCTTCAACGTTGTGGACTTGCATCATGTGCCTCGTCTTTTGGTAGTAATTCTTAAACCTAGCTTTACAGATCTGGCATACACTGTCGCCTGCAATACCCTTATGTTCTGTATTAACATGAGCCTTCTTTTTAGACTCCGCGGCAAAAGTCTGTCCACAATACTTGCAAGGGAAGCTCGACTTCTTGACGTGAGTCGTCTCATGTCGGTTACGACGAAAGCTATTCACGAAACCGGCACCGCATATCGTGCAAATGAAATTCCTGAAATGGTTGTTCATGTGTTGCATCAGTAGCTTCATGTTGTGGAATATTTCATTGCAGAGACAGCAGTTCATTTGCTGCTCGTTCGTCAGCTTAAACGGCTGGAAGTAATCCGTTGCTTCTAGGTAATAATTCTTCTCGTGTACGTTCACTAGATGCTGCGTTAGAGTCCTTAAGCTATCCATAGGCTGATCACATATAGTGCACTTTAAATCTACAATATCTAAGAACGCTACGAAGCTGCTCATTCCTGAACCCGCTTTGAACGAGGGTTTCTCTTTGCCGTGTTCCCGTTTCGTATGATCCCTCAACGTGTCAGGATCGGGATATGTCTTATAGCAGTACGCACATATGTACCCCGCATCGTTCCTATCTTTGAACGGCGTCGCGTTCGAGTACTTGAGCAACGTAGTTAGATTGTGCCATTGCTTCTGCATCTCGGACAGATGCTTTTCGCGAATAACTAACTTAGATATCGGCTCATTGTCCTCGTTTGCCGCCTTTAAAGTCCTCTTTCGTTTTTTTGATGCTCTCGTACGGCCTATAAAAGAAAAATAACTTGTGACAGCCGATTTTGAATTCATATCAACGTTAGCTTAACAGTTTAATACCCACAAGAGGTCACGCAATATATTTACCGCCACTGAAATTTAACTTATCAAATCAACGAATAAATAGTTTACCAACATTTGTTAAGTACGAGTCAAAAAACTGCGTACTTTAAGCATTCACTATAAAATTTGTGCAATATTTTGTATTGCACAAGATCGTACAGCTAGAAGCAAGACAGAAATAAACGTCAGAACAGAATGAACGATGTTATCAACGGAAGTGATGGTACAGCTAACAATAAGAGCAAGTCAGAAATAAACGTCAGACTAGACAGAGCGATTTTAGAAATAGTTTAAAAACTTTTATACTACATCTGGAATAGATAGCTTAACGATATATCTAAATCAAATTGATGAACGTAATCACACCATTCCAATTGCGGAAATTGTTATTTTATAAATATTTATAGTTCGAACATCTCGGGAACTTTTCCCCTTGAAATTGACGTGGTATATAAAACTAACAAAAAGTGTGTTTATGTGTTCAATTCACACATAGCAGAAGTGAAAATTAATACACACGAAACATCGCACAAAGAGGAAACCGAGAACATAAACGAGTAACATTGTTAAAAACATTAAAACAAAAACTCGACTTTTTAAGACGATTTTTTGTTAATAATGATATA